>JAECUM010057581.1:0-16486 GCA_016617855.1 Megalonaias nervosa
GTGTGGATGGTATGTTTGTGTGTTTTATGCTTGCTCGGTCGTTGGTGAGGATAGTATAGTGTGTGTTTTATGCTTGCTCGTTCGTTGGTGAGGATAGTATATCATATGTGAAGTGAGTGCAAGGTATGTTTTCCTTCGCGTCCGTGCTTGAAGTATATAAAAGCATAGCGTTCGTCATTCGCGCCATTCTACACAGAATAAAAAATGACTGGCAGCATAGAATTATTTAACAAGTTAACAGATAGTTGGTGGTGGATCATGGATGGAGCCTACGTGCTGGACAGACTTGACAAAGAATGGAAGTTCCCAGGTAGCCTAGGCTTGGTGAACAGTTTGAAAGCAGCAAGTTATCATTTGCAAATGATAACAATAGAAGAAGCGGATAAGTTGAGAGGAATCATCAATCCTAAATACTTCAGAGTGGGAACCTTAAAGCAGGTTCTGGATACTGTGATCCAAGTGAAATGTTTTTTGGAAGACATCTTCCATTTAATGGAGTGGCCTTTTGTAAAAAAAGGCTTAGATAATATCAAGAAAGGCGAAGACCTAATGAGAAAAGTACTGGAAGAAGAAGTAAAGAAGATCAAGGAAACGTGGAAGAAAGAAAGAAAGGACAAAAAAAAAAAAAAAAAGAAAGAAGAGTTTGAGAAATTGAACAACAATTGGATGAAAGTGCAAGACAAATTCAGAGCTCTCGGACATCCTGACTGGATGCCCGAAGAAAAAAAGAAAAAGAAGAAAGGAATTTTTGCCAAAGTGAGAACATGGTGGAAGAAGTGGAGACAATAGAAGAAGAAGACAAAGGCCCTTTTCAGGGCCACTTCCAATGCCTCGAAAAGATCTTAATTTTCATTTGGTCTCCCCCTAAACGAATATATATATATATATATAAAACCCTTCCTCTACTAAAAAAAGAAACATGCCACCTGTCGCTTATCGCTCTACAAACCCACAGTCTCCTAGTCACCGCTCTACAAAATTGCCATTGTCGCTATACAGACCCAGGGTGTTCTAGGCCCTCTACTCCATTTTCCATTGTCGCTATACAGGCCCAGGGTGTTGACCTACTTTCTTGTCGCTATACTGGCCCAGGGTGTTGACCTACTTTCTTGTCGCTATACTGGCCCAGGGGGGGTCTGTAATGCTAATTCCCATTGTCGCTACGGTAACCCACTATACTACTGTCCCATATGAAGAAAACTTTGTGCGTCAAGTACATGAGGGTTAACAATCTAAAGAGAAACCTTGTAAACTGTTTCTAGTCGATATTTAATATTGTCTAACAATTACGTAACTATTAAAATGGTATCTTTATACAAACAACACAAACAATACTCACATATCAGGTCAGCTTGGAACTCAGCTGCTTAACAAATATGATGCAGAGATTATTATTTAGCACATTTCTATTTGCGACTGCCTAATATATGGCTTCTATCTTACTGAAGTCGGATTTGACTGACTCGAATGCTCTGCAACTGCTACTATAGCTACCATAGTCTTACGAAAGTGTGATGAATCTGAAGCTGTTGAATTCATTTTGATGATACCTTGTAGTTTAGTATTGCAATAAAATGATAGAGAAAAATGGCCACCATGATAACAACAACAAGGGTCCTGCAAAGCGAGGCCTCACTGCTATGTAAGGTTTCTAAACTTTGTAACCTACACGTAAGACTCCAAAAACTGGCAAATGATTATTGTATTCCTATAGCAGTTGATACGTTTCAGTGCATAATCATCAACAATATTTTACCCTCATGACCATCTATGGCTTTTCATCTTTTTGGCAATACCGTAATGTTGAATAATGTTTTATGTCTTAGTTAATTTTCCAACTCAGATGAAACTGGAAAAGGCCTACGGCACGCTCTCTTCATTTTCTTGTAGAACACTTGAGTGGAACTGCTGTCACCAATTGACTAGCAAATAAGGTGTGATATCTATATTAGTATCAGATGTGTATTTTCTAATATCACGTGCCTTCAAACATTTTTCTAACAGTATATGTCTGAGCTATATACCGATAGACCATTACCTTTACCTTAAAAATTATTTCAGAAGAAAGGTGTTATAGATCGAACTGATGCTGACAAAAACTAGTATGAAAATAGAAAATCTACTCAAATTGTGGAGGCCAAATGTGTATACGTTTTGGGACTTTGTGCTATTTAAAACATTGCAGGGATACAATAGTGTTTGCTAGGTTTGATTTGCAAAGATTCAGACACTGTGCTTTCTTCAGATTTTACCTTTTTGCCAATGGCACGTCTATATTAGGTCGTAACGTTTGCTTTTATTTTAACCAGCTGAGTTTGCCTTTGGGTATGTCTTCATGTCGTAAATTTCATCTGAATGTTTGGAAATCGAAACAACTGGCAGTAATTAATCATAGCGGACATGCCATAAAGAGTACCATTACCCATGTAGACGACTATATATCAACGCATCCATCCATTCATCTGTTATGTTTGTATGCATATAAACCTGATATACAACGTTTCTGAATATAATATATGGGTGTAATAAAGATTATCTTATGATTTCTAACGACAATTGTGCCTAAGTACTACAATTATATAAAACGGGGCTGGTGTGATTCCAGTTGTCAATTACATTCATATCATAAACTTCCAGGTCCAGGCAACTCTGCACTTAATGAGTTCTTGTCGTACAGTCATTTGTGATGTTTCCATAAAGAATGACTGCGTGTTCGAATTACAGAAAATCTGAATAAAAACTAAATAAAATCTTACAAAACGGCACTAGATTTAACAAATACATCGGACAACAATGCAAATATTCCGAAAATGTTATAGTGGCATGGCTTACACATAGCAAGGTAAGTGTGAGTATTGGGGGTCACATCATATTTACATAGGCGCCATAGATTTAACATGGGGATGATACTTGGGGATCAGGTGTTTATAGGGTCAAAAACAAGGGTAGGCAATTTTCCATACACGATACTACACCGTTACATACAAACACGCTATATCACACACAAGATTATGGCATTTTTTTATACACACTAATGTACCCTTTCATACAAACACGAACTATCACATACAATGGTAAAAAAACAAACAAGATTTATACCTCTCTCTCTTTTCTATAGATCTAGTTATCTCTGAAAAGGGCCGCTGGAGTATATGAATAAGCGTGGATAACATACGTGGCATCTCTTCGCTGTTTTTAGTTTACTATACGCACATCTAAAAGTACAGAAGTGTACGAGGAAAGATTTAATATATGTATTGTACAAAAAATACATAATACAGGAGTATATGCATCATTCTCTCTCACACTTTGTCTCAAACAAGCTATTATTCGATATTACCAATATTCTACAACATCAAAATCATCACTAAAATAACATCAATGCTTAATTAAAATGTTTAAAAATATTTGGCTCTCTCTGTGGGGGGTACTCATGGACCAGAATCTGAATATACAAGTCTATAATTCCCAATCGGTGCTAGGCTGATCCCAGCATTACAGTGTACTCTGGGCTTATCCCAGTTCAAGCAGAATTGGTGCTAGTCTAATCCCAGCATTACAGTATATTCTGGGCTGATTCCAGCTCAAGTGATCTCAGCTCAAGTAAAATCTGTACTAGGTTGATCCCAGCATTCAAGTGCATTCTGGGCTGATCCCAGCTTAAGGTATGATATGTGGTAAGCTGATCCCAGCATAATAGTGTATTAAAGGGCTGATCCCATCTTCAAGTCAATCTATGCTAAGCTGAACCCAGCATTGTAGTCTATTCTGGGCTGATCCTGATCCCAGCATTAAAGTTTATTCTGGGCTGATCCCAGCTTCCGTAGACTGTGCTACGCTGATTCCAGCTCACGTAAAATCTTTTCTAGCCTGCTACCAGCATATGTGTGTATTTTGGGCTGATCCCAGCTTAAGTAGACTATGTGCTAGGCTGATCCCTGCATACTAGTGTATCCTGGACTGATCCCATCTTAACTAAATCTACGCTAGGCTGATCCCCACATAGAAGCATATACTGGGTTGATCACAGAATAGTGGAATAGAGCTAGGCTTATCCCATCATGAAGAAAGTATTCTTATTTCTTCCTATTTAAAATGTAAAATAAATGTATTAAACAGGCTTGACCTTTAGGTTATTCGTATAGCATATGAGTATCCGATTGGAGGAAAATGCCAAAATGAATTTGATATTAAAATATATCAATGAGAGCCCCCAAGAGGATGCCAGTGTGAATGTGACAATCAACATAGAAGAAATGGTGTCCAAAGCACATCACACTAAATGTATGTACATAACTGTTCCTGAGCAGAAAGAAGTCGATAAAGTGTACTCTGATGTTGCGCATATAACATGACGAAGACCATCGTTCTAAAGTCTTAATTAAATGGTCCTCCATACCAACTGCAGCTGCAATTGTGCCTGCTCCAATACCAAACAAATGACCAGAAAGGTTTTGCGCATCATAGTCTAGGCGCCCCAGCAGGAACTTCAAGTAAGACATAAAAAGTTCTCTACTAAACGAACGTCCCATGGAATCCACAAATAAAGGAGCATTTGCACCATGACCTCTAGCCAAAGCACCTTGACACCGCAGACTCAAATACTGATCCATACAGGACACGGTATACAACCCCTAGTTCTGAAAGAATGAATGTTGATACCAACACGAACCGGGTCCATTTTTGAAGATGGCAAGGTGTGTATAAATATAGATTGTTTGTTGATGATATTGCATCTCAAATTCTCAGAGAAAATGCTCTACAGTGATGGAACCGTGAGTTCACGACGTCACAAAAATCCAAAAATATGCCACCAGACACAAGACGTCACATTCACTATATAGGCTCATCAGCGTTCCGGACTTTCTACCCTTGTAGAACTTTTCGAGTTACCTACCACTTAAACAACGAAGACAATCTATTTGGGGTACGCATGCGGTGGATACCTTGTACACTCAGAGTGATAGTACTACGACTGCAACTGCAGCTGCTACCAGTATTCTTCTTCCAGGAGAGGATGACTTCAATTTGGCTTTGGCTGATTTTTTGCCGTGTTAGCAACCTCCTTCTCCATCGTTACCGATGCATGATTTATGAAAGAGACAGAAGGCAGAATTGGAGAATATTATGCAGTGTCAGAAAGAAGCAGATGAAGCGTTTACTCAACATATGAAAGAAGAGAAAAGAATGAAACGAGAAGAAGCATTAAAAGAGATTACGAAAAGTTTGAAGTGCGAAGGACAGAAGAACGGGAGTGAATACAGATCGCTGAAATGATAGCAGGAGCAGCGGTTTTTACACCATTAACAAAGAAACAATAGTAGGTGAAAAAGGATTAGAACTAGATCGTGGAAGGAACTGAGACAGTTAAAGCTGATGTTGTCAAGTCCATAAGTTAGTTTTTCAACGAAAAGTACCCAACGGTCCATTTCAGAGCCAAAAACATCTCGTAGAAAAGAAACAATACTAAATGATTGCCCAATCAAGAAAAACTTAAATCCCTTTTCCCTTAATTTGATGATGTGCGTGTATGAGTTTGTGTTTAAGTCTCTTATCCAGCATATAAAAGTCAAGACAAAGCGACAGGTTTGCTTTGAAATATTCTCTTTTCAGTCACAATGAAAATTTCATAACTCATCATAAAGGTCAATTTTCTTTCTTTCACTGTCGGTCTTTTATTTTCAATTTTTATACTGGCATGGTTTCTCCTTCTTCTATTTTTCAGTTCTATTGACTTCTTGCATTTCCTGACGGGTGTGAGTTCTGCTTCTTCTTC
The DNA here is from genome assembly GCA_016617855.1 of Megalonaias nervosa. Lineage (NCBI taxonomy): Eukaryota > Metazoa > Mollusca > Bivalvia > Unionida > Unionidae > Megalonaias > Megalonaias nervosa. Next base: position 5,777 of record JAECUM010057581.1, read on the forward strand.
TGTTTCTAAAGAACTCTCCTCCTCAGGTTATCCTTATGTTCTCTATTTTGTTTGTACGGATATTTACTTTCATGTACATTTAATTTGTATTATGTGATTGACCTTTGTCCATAATTAAGGGCAGCAGTTTGGGTCTACATGCCTAATATCATGTAGGGTAAACATGTTTACTTTGGTCTGAGTTCTCGATACTGCCTTGATTCAGACCCTAAGAGAGTCCAGAAAAGAATTTTGTTCACAGTTTGAAGGAAATTTCCATTAAGATGGCACTCATCCTGGTACTACTTTTGTATCTTATATTGGGGTTGTTTGTATTAGAATTACTGATTCCTATCTTTGACTTCAGTGGTGTTCGGAATTAAGTTGAGAGGATATATTTATTTAAATTATTCACTGGAATTACAACGTTCTCAATAATACCTTCTGACCAAACCACTATTTGGAGATTACCGTGAGTTCACTTTCAGATATTTTGATAATATCATTATGGTAAATCAAGGCTGTTAGCACATCAATTCTATTCCAGTCTATTAGTATCTGAGCAATTCCAAGACTAGAATTTATTCGAAACATCACTGGAAATCATTCTGACTGCTATATGTGATAGAACTTTTAGGAATATTTGGGATTCAATTCACAATACTGTAAGCTGTAAGTCCTATTTAAATGTTCGCATTGTACTCACGGAAATAAATTATTTGCTGAATTTTACAAAACTTGTTGGTTTTCGCTCTTTTCTGTTGCTTAGTTTAAGACCTTATAGTCCTAACATTACCTTTTTCTCTTTTTTCTCGTGCCTTTCCGTTGTAGACATTCTTGAGCCCTTATGTCCTTTCCCTTTACACGTATAGCAACTGTCTTGACTTTTACCTCGAGATTTGTATTCCGTAGTTTTATGCGAATTATACTTTCGAATGAATCTCTACAAAATCTCTTCCATCTCTTACTTCAGTCTGAAAGCCGGGTGAATTATTTACTCGCAAGGTGAGAAGCTTTCTCTCACTGATATAGGGAGCTAGTGTGCGTAAAGCCTAGTCAAACCTAATTTTGGAATCAACGTGACACGATCACATTTTATTTTAGAAGAAACCAGAAGAAAATGCCGAGACAACAAATTTCAACGTTTCTTCATAGTACTTGCCAGTGATTTTGATAATGAGACGAGTGGGCCTGAACTAGTACACTCAACAACTGCCACAAGTCCAGAAATTTGGAATCACGGTTTACACCTACCCGGTGAAATTTAATCGATATGCTACAGTCATGACTCACAACTTCTTAGGATACTACGGACAGTTTATTTTGAAATATTATTTTAAAGCAAGGTACCGAATGTTCATCAGTTACCATGAATGGAAGGAAACCCATTTACATGAAAGTGGGTCAAGTACATTTTAAAGAAATTTGATGAATTATTTGGCTATGCCTTTTGAGCAGAATGCCTAAAACGTTTGGAATTGCATAAACGGCTAAAGTTTTTTCCACACTTTTCAATACTGAACAACACGTTGTGCTTATACATTGCCAGTCAGATAATAAATTGAAGCATTATGTGCTTGGTAACAGCATCACTCTTCAAATTACGAAAAGGAAACGTTAAAATATTGTCGATCCGATGAGAACACATTACGCCATTGCTGTGGAAAATTCCAACAATTATTTTTGATCACGGATGTATCGAAGCATCCTCTGTCGCTAAAATATGCGGATTGGAATATAGAAAGAAATTCATGCCTCAACAACACACTAGCCATCTTACCCCTTCAGTTCTATCTCTCGGCCGGCCGTTGATATTCCGCCAAAGCTTTGAATTGGTTACATTAATTGTGTTACAATGAAGACAAATAAGTACAATATGCTAGAAACGGTGGAGAAAGGAAAACTGGAAGTCTTTTGTGGATGGCTGGAACTTAGAAAACCCGCAGGTCTTCTATGAATTCCAGGGATGCTTATTTCACGGATGTCCGAAACCTGAAAAGACCTTTCTCAGAGTTGACCATTTAAGAGTTGTACGAGCAAACATACCAGCTACTATAGAAGGTGTTTTGGATAGCTTGTATGGGGTGTTTGATAGTATAAGTGGTGTGATGAATAGTAATTAAAAAAGTAGGTGTTGGATTGTAGATATCGTATGTTTGGATAGTAATCAAAAGGCATGTGACGGATTGTGTATTTCGTGTGTTTGGATTGTCTCTAAAATGTTTAAGATTACATATTCTCTTGTCCCTAATAACTGTTGTTGACAAACTAAAACTTAAACACCCCTTTTCTCTTTCTCCCTTCTGTGTGACAGTGTGTGTTTGTATGTAAGGGTTTAATACTGTGTCTATAAGTATTGCTTACCCTTGTTAGGACCTAATAAATACTTTTGACTCCGAGTACCATCCCCATTTTAAACCTATGGCACCGATATAATCATGATATGACCCCATGTTCGTTTGCAAATTATTGCTAAGAACATTCAGTTATCAATGTATTGTTGGTTAATGGAGTATTCTGTCAAGAAAATATAAAATATGTTCTGTCCCTATCTTAATACCGGATATATTTCATTGTGTGGTACTAAAATATGTTTTAGGAGTATAGATGCCATGAGTTGCCATATGTCTGTGTTTTGGCACCACAAGATGAAAGTATTTCAGGAGTAATAGAAACCATTCTTTGTATTTATATGCCTGACTTGCTTCTGATTCAAGGCTTTGAATATTAAACTCACTTCAGTACACACACACACACACACACACACACACACACACACACACACCACCACCACCACCACCACCACCACCACCACCATCATAAGTTTACATCCATTCCAGTCTTGTCGGATGTTTTACGTGTTAGGTGGTGTTTCTTTATTGGTGTTTCATGTTCGCTAACTAATGATTACAGTGCCGTCTTAGTGTGGCTGACGTATGTATTAACGCATTACAAACGACACCATCTCATATGAAAGACGTGTGAAGGAGACAATCCATACAACAAAAGGTAATGTTGAATCAAAACACGGATACAGATCTCAAGATAGTTTTCAACTATTCTTTACATAAAATTAAACGTATTTCTTGGCATCAAACTCTTATTAAACAACCTCAAAGAATCGCAATTATTGAATATCATTGCATTGGAATGTTTATATTCATACGTTTTATCCAGTTTTGCATTTACAGTCGAGACAGAAATGAAACGTGCAATTTTTAAAAATATTGTGTCCGGATAGTTTTTTGAGATCAGCTAAAGAGAAAGTCTTTAAACATTTCCTTAGTTCCAAACACACATCACTGTTCCTTTCAAGTTTTAATGTGGCCGCTAAATTCAGTATACATTTGGAGTCACACGTTGATTTTGCTGTTACTTCAATTGTCTTATATCTAAACAGACGATAGTGTTTAATATTTTCTTACTCATCGAATGGATGTTAGATCTGATCTTTTCATTGTTTCCTCCTTAGGTATAACTTGTTGGTTTCCTTTGCTTTTTGTTTTCAATTTTATTTTTAGCGGCACTATTAACACATTATTGAATTTATCAAGTGTCTTTCCCAAGTGTAAACTGAAGTATGAAGTAAATGCACAATTTTCCCAACAATGGTTGGCATAAAGTTCTGGTAATCCAGCTAGAGAATAAATCTACTTATAAAGGATTTCATTTATTTATTCGCACAACCTATCGACCAGATCTTATCGTTCCGTCCATAACTCAGAAAGGTCTCCGATAAAACTATAAACCCCTATCGGATATTAAATTAATCGACACAGTAGTCAACACTTCCAAAATATTCATCATAATGTCTGTTAATTTTAGGCTATACTTATTCTATTTTCAATTTTCTTCCCAAACATTCTACAAGATCCGATATAATTCTCGTCAGTGATTTCTTCCAGTTCTCTGAGTTCATTGCAGATAATTTGCAATTACATTAATAACAATATGCGTGTGGATAAAATAAAATTTTCCTAGCAGGTGTATCACCCACACTGGTCTCTTGCGTTCACTAGACACCTAGTGAGCTTCTCTCAATGGAATATTTATACATTCTTTGGTAAGTTTATTTTGTTCATCGGCGCATCTAGCTTGATTCTGATCATTTTCATCCGTATTGCTTTTATCAACAACACTGCCATCACGAAATTTCCTCAGAAGTCTGACCACAGTATACAGTAGTAGTGAACTGCCAGGTTTCTCCGGTTTGCTTCCTTGCTTCCTCAACAAACCTGAAATTTAAATTAATAATTTCCAGCAAATCAAACTATGCAAGAGAGACAGACAGACAGATAGAGAGGAGGCTTTCATGAATAATTAATAAAAATTTCTTTGTACCCTTCTATCAAGAATTGCTTTTATGAACCATAAAAGTAATACAGTAATAGATATGGGGAATATAGAAACTGCAACACTTCTCACAATTGATAATAATATAAACTGTATTTTAAAAAAGGACGTTGAGATTACTGTGCCAGATAGTGGCTTATATCCAGTTATAGAAGTTAATGAATGTGTTCTCCCTGGCAATTATTGAATTTCTCCAGGTCTCGAAGTTTACAATGAATATTTTGTGCTCCGCTCATAGTTCCTCGACTTCAAACAGCAATAACATTATCTACATCACACGATCTAGCAGGCTTGACAAACCGTTCCTTTCCTTGTTCGTCCTCGTCTGCATCTTTCACTCTGAGAAACTTACATTCCCTCCGAACAGTAACTCAATGATGAAACTTCCAAATTCAACATTATACTCAGTTTTTGTGTCGTTAGGAAAACTGTATGATTGGTAGAGATGAATATAACAAGAGTGTTTTCTCCTTCAAATGAAACATTTGAATTTTTCATTTTTTCCATTAAGAACAGAATTACATTTTTACGCATGTAGTTTTATTGCCATTATGAGAGAAAACGCAAGAAAAGCAGGGGATTTAATTACTGACTTTAACATAATATCACTTAAAGTTACCCCAGCGCAAATGTACACTTTCTGTATTTATCTTGTGAAAGTTCTATAACTACCGCATATTGATAGGATAATCATACAAGAGAACAGTTTGTTTGTAATGACCTTACCTATTCCAAGAAAATATATTGATGAAATTTTGTAAACTATTTTACATTATCCGATGCCAAAGAAAGTTCGATTGAACGATGCAGCTGAAAGGATTTTATTAATTATTGTTGATATATGGTAATATAGGGGACATAACTTTGTAGAAGGACAACGGGTGGCAGGTTCGTCAGCACCGGAAAAATCAACTCCCATGTCTAAAAGTTAATGCAGTTTCCAATTATTGCTATAGCCCATACAATACTAGTTTGGGTTTTTTTTTTTTTGGTGTAAGGATAATATATCCAGGAAAACTAAATTGGGCTTCGCATAGCATAATGCAAAATCTCGTATATGTTAAAATATAATGATACATTATTTTACATGAGGAAACAAAGGAATGAAAATTATTAAAAATATTTCGCCAATAATATTCTATATTTCCACTTAGGTATATAAAAAATTATTAGGCATCACTGTTCCTTTCACGGTCTATCATTTGACAAATAATTATTCGAAAGATATCCCATATTAAGGCAAATTCATAAAGAACATTGTATAAAACAAGACTTGTCATATCAACGCCGACAAAGCTTTCACGTATCAAATATCGTAGCTAAATTTAATAAACATAGATTAGTCAAATAACAGTACAGTTTCACTGCATTGTTTTACTTGAACTCTTAACATTAAATGTGTTCAAATGTTCTGTCCCAGCATTTAACTGAACAAGTAATCGAGTGTTCCTGTCATTAATTTCATACTGATGACGTAATGAAGACTTTGATTCAAAAGGGTATTGGTCATATTGGCATTGGTATGATAAAGATGTTGCATGATGACGACGCTGTTATTTTTACCAGAGGTAGTGCTGATTTAAAACTGGGATTAAACTGATCGTTTATGCATCTTAGACAGATGTCGGAAATATTTGGAAAAGGTGGTAGTCGCGAATAGCTAAATATTTTATTGCGATGAAATTGAAATTGAAATTGTTATTGAATTCGTATATTTATAAAGTGTGGTTCATTTGCAGAAGCTGAAACAACCTAAGCAAGACAAGCAATTAAATCTTTGTTTATATTGGATAAGTACTTGCATAACTTTTCTGATCTAGTTACAAACACTAATTTTATGTCCCTTATTGTTCTAGTGTTATATGGTGCAGACGTGTGGGATCCGTAAAATGAAATGTGTTTGAAAAAGTCAATCTGCGTATAAAACTTAATAAACGTATTTAATACACATGGTTTCGGAAACGTATCGTTGCAAAAGGCGTAGATAATGATGAACTTTTCCTAAAAGTAGTAACGTTCGTTTGCTTGAGAAGTTTGTTGAAAGTGAAGTTCTGTGCTCGAATATGTTAGTACAGCACGACTCTATATCCATGTTGTAAATAGCTTTTGACATAAACATAACTTGCTTCGATGGCTGTGAAGAATTTTAAACATCGTCCCATTGGCTCCAGGTTGAAATAGGGAGAAGAGCTTAGACATAAGCGATATCATATGAAATTGGAACATGCCGAAATTCATTTTTTTATTGAGCACATGTTGTCAGGATTTTAGATATTCCCCTACATCACCACGTGACCAGGTGTATGGGGCATTTCCTTAAAATGATTTTCCATTATCATCTTTATATATGTTTTTTCACCAACACATACACACACACATATGCACTCACAAATATTGTACACAAAGAACCATCCATTTACAAACCCACGGCGTTTACAATACATGTTTGCTTGATGTGAAAGTAAAGAGAAAACAAAGAAATCAGATTAAAGGTTGACAAAAAGGTCAAGAGGTCATCACTTCTATTATTCACTTTTGCGACATATTTTTTTTTCTCCAGCCTATTGTAGGATGAAACACAATTTTTATAATAGGTGAGATTTTGGAATTTTAATGCAAAACGTGCTCTGTATATAATTTGTTTTACAAGCAAAATTAACAAGTTGATAAGATCATCAAAGTTTTTATTTCCATTCAAGACATCGTTTCGTGTCATTTTAAAATTTGGATCGTAAGTTAGATCCATTCCACAAATAATTTCCAATAATGTTCCGTAACTGAACAGTCATAGAATAAGTGTTCAGTTTGTTATATTCCCTCCTCACATAAGGTGCATTATCATTATCTCTGAAATTAATCTGTCTCAAAAATTGATTTGTGGCAATATTTCTATAAATAGATCTACAATTAAAGCTAACCATTTTTTGTCTTTTGTACAAAGCGTAGCTAAAACAAAAGAGATGAGCCATTCATTTACACCAATTGCACACGCTGTCTGCCTGGAACAAGTTTCATATTTACAATTTGGCATTCGTATCTTGGCTGTTATCCGATCTTTATAATGAAATTTATTATTTGTTCTAAAACTAAGAAGCGACGTTTTGTCGAGTATTAAATGAAAACTATTTCCACTTTCAAGAAAACTTTAAATTCCTTTTTTTCCACTTCACTGTTATCTTTGAGACAAGGCCAAGTACTGCATAAAATTATTCGTTTGTTTTGTTTGCTTTATTTCAACAAAACTTACAGGTCCATGTGAGTCAAAAAGGTGTTTAATAAGTACAACATCGTTTATTCTCCACAATATATATGATTTAAAGTTGTCTATAGTTACTAAATTAAAAATATCTAGAGATAGGTATTCCTGAACAGTCGATGGTTTGTTTTGTCATTATAATAAAGCATAAACAACATCACGCCAAAAATATTTTTAATTGCTTTAGAGATTTCTTTCAATTTGGTTATCCTAATTTAAAAACAGTATACCTTCAAATTTTCCAAATATTTGTTTAGAAACCAGTATTTACCACAAACCTTCTTCGTTTAGTAATAGGCGCCTAATCCAGAAACGTTTTATATAACACATAAATGCGTACAAGTGATTCATATTTAATCCCCTTCCGTAAATGAAGCTATGAGTATCTCGTTTTACCTTCTCGGATTTTCCACCCCAAATGAACTTGAAAAATAATCTATTCAGCTCATTTTCTATATGAGGTGGAGGACTTGGTAGAACAGCAAGAAGACGAACAAATGTCGGCAGAATCAACGATTTTATCAAAGTAATTTTTCCAGTAAGGAACAAATTTCTTCTGCTTCACCAGCCGAACAATTTTGTTTTACATCTTTCAACTTAGTCAAATAATTAAGTTCAACCATGTCCTCCAGATTCAAAGAGAAATCTAAACCCAATAATCTGAAATTGGACATTGACCAGTTAATATCAATTTAGGAACATATCTTGTCATCAGAAAATATCTTATTTCTGATCCAAATAGCTTTTGATTTAAAAACATTGTAGTACAGACCTGATACCGAGGCAACGTCGTTTAAAATCTGTATCGTTTTATCGAAGAACAAAAGAGAAGCGTCTAATAATAAAAAGAGCGTCGTAAACGTACAGCCCTGACTTGAATTCCATTTCATATTAGAAAATACTTTTAATGTTTGCATTCTTTCTAGTTAAGTTGCACGAAGTCGAAGTTCAATTCCTGTTATAAATAAGTCGGGTGCTAAAGAGTCTCTCTTGCGACAACCTCTCTCCAGATTGAAAAATAGGGATAAATGTCCATTATTAATGATACCTTTTTTATTTATTGCAGAATATGTTTACTATGTGCATGCCATTACTTCTTTTGGTTATAACTTATTTCTTATCGAAATAAGCCTATCAATCGAACCCAATAATAGATGTCTCTTTTGCAGTATACCAACAGACTTAAGTCGTTCACACATTACGGACGAGAATTTATTTCATTCTTAATTACTGTACTAATATTTTTGAAAATGTATAAATATATGAACCCACCTTAATGTCCTCTGTGAATTAATTCTAAACTGAACGTTTCTAAAATAATCTCACACATATCCATTGGTGTGACATTCTGGCCGTCATAGAATTTGGGTCTCTTTTTGTCGCTCCATAACGTTCCAGTAAAGGAGAACTGTATACACAGTACAACCAGGCCATCGATGTGCTAGTCATGTCTTATTTCAAAGGTATGATGTATCATACACATGACAGCTCCCCTAGATAAACATAGCTTAAGCTGTATGTATCGCGTCGGTGGTGTAAAGGTTAGCATGCTTGCCTTCCAAGCAGCCGATCCGGTTCAATTCCCGGCTGACGCATCTCATTTTGTCTTTCTCTTTGAAATTGAACAAAGGGCAAGCTTCGTTTGGTTTTGTTCGGGGTACTTAAGAGAACTTCTACCAAATATTTAAGCAAGCATTCTTTTCCATACGTACATGCTGTTTTTGTGTTGTTGTTTTGTGTTTTGTTTTTTCTGTGCGTGACCACGTTGAAATATTCCACTATTTCTGAGACAGTGATATAAGCAGAAAGAGAATAGATGACTTACACAATCGCTCATGATGGAGGTAAGGTCGGTTATCACATTGTCTCCTTCACTGAAAATGAGGCTATCGTCTATATACCACATGTTTTGAGTATAAAAGAAAATGGTGGATTCTTAATACCACAACAGCCTAGTTATACCTGTTATGCTGCATAAATTGTTGTAACTAAAAAGAAAACATTAAAGCAATCAGGTAAGAAGTAATCAAAAAAGATTCACAGGATGAATGTTAGCACGAAACAGTTGAACACAACAAGATGCTGCAGAAGTAGATGGAAGGAACAACGCATAGAAGAATGAAATGCACTCTGCTAGAAAGATAGGACTCATTAAAAGTGGCATACAAAGATGAAACAACGGCAGAATAAACTCATCTATAAATTGATCTCAAAAGGAAATGACTGAGCACGCATCTAGTGATTGCTTTTGAATATATACATTTTGCTAAAGATAATTGCAAATTAAAATTATTATTATTATTGTCTCCGTATAACATTCCCATAAATTAAATTTATTATTATTATTGTTTCTGTATAACATTCCCATAAATGTGCCTTATATACATAGACCAACCAGACTATTAGTGTGCTATCGAAGTCTCTCATTCAACAAGAAAAAGTAAGGTGTTTTCCGCATGACCACTCACCAAAATGGACCTAACTTGATTTCTCACTAGAGTGTCGATGGCGAAATGTTATTATGGCTGCGTTCATTAAGATACTTGATTTTTATTATAAATGATTTGGTGCAAAAGTGAACAGACAAAACAAACCAAAAAACAAAAAGAGGAATTACTTATGCATTTGACCTGGTAAACTGTTTCATATTGCAACTCCATATCCAAATATGTGATCAGGTTATCCCAATTTTGGGAACTTATGTTGGAAAATGTGCAAAGTTATGTAAACAGCTGAACTGGAACGATAGATTGTCTAAATTTCAAAACTTATTACAATTGTGGGCACAGAGATATCTGACAATAAAGGGTAACGTTAACACCATATTGCTTTCCAGAATATGGTACATAGTGTCAGTACAGCCTTGTCCTAATATGATTGTGGATGAATTAAAGCAATTTATTTCTCAAATATATATGGTCCGGAATATCCCACGTTGTCAATTATTATACAATAATTGGTGATAAGCAAAATGGAGGTCTACAGTTAACTGATAAAAAGATGAAAATGTGTTCATTCAGACTGAAGTTTTCAAAATGTATTTCGGTGTTAATTGCAATACTGTGGAAAAATACCTTTGATCACTGGTATCTGCTGTTCTAAATATGAGGCTGACAACGGAC
>JAECUM010057582.1:0-20979 GCA_016617855.1 Megalonaias nervosa
ATATATATATACATATATACATACATACATACATACATACACTCAAACGAAACTGACAAATATGGTTCATGTATATTTCTTCCTACAGGTGGCATCTTGGTTACTGCAACTGGAAGTATACTCCAACCTACGGAGGCTTCGACAGCTTCATGGGATACTATTCTGCCGAGGAGGACTATTACAACCATTCTCTGGGTAATATTGGCTAATCTAGACTATAATTTACAGTGAGATACATACATACATACATACATACATACATACATACATATATACCCAGTGTCAACTTCTGTCGTTTGCAAAGATGCCAGAGCGTGCTCTAAGATTTGTTTCTGAAGATTGTGCCAGTATTGGACATAGACCCTTAATTAGTCAAAATTTCCAACGATGAGAATGAATAGACTTTTTACAATGACTTTCAAGTCTTTAATTGTAATGTTGGATGACCTGATATATTTACAACAAAATAAATACAATTTTGAAGAGTCAAATATTTTAAATTTCGCAAGAGTTAAAACTCCAATATGTGTAAAATTATTTTAGATACGCAATTGCAATTGCAATTCTGTGGAATGAACTTACAAAATTAATTTAGAGTCGAATACAAGAATGTAAATATAATACCTGCAAATGATCCAGCCCACCGCCACCCCAACAATATGATGATAAGTGATAACTGCCTCACCATTTTCCGTACCATTCTGTCTTGGCTTACGAACCGTACTGTTTGGCTTACGTCCGTCCTTTCTTGGCTTACTTACCATCCTCTCTTCGTTTATACACCGTCAAGTACCTTACTGTTAACTAACTTATTTATCTTATTTTGGGGGGGGGGGATGGTCGGTGGCTAATTATACATCTAGACATATTTCTAATTCTAACATGTGCTACCTTTTAATTTAAGGTATCAAGCCAATTTAAATGTTTTTAATTTGTGCTTTATTTTAAATTTATTGACACTAACTTCACTTTTACATACTGTGTTTAAAGTATTTGCTCCATTTTAAATTCATGGCATGTGCTATGAGATTTGTCTCTCACTTTGACTGTATATCATGCAATGTTTCTAGGTCTTGCAAATCATGTTTATTTAACATCTGTATTGCTTTACGTAATGCTCTCTTCGCAGCGCTTAACAATATTGTCAGATACTCCCCTCCCAGCTTTGTTGGGGTGGGTGTTCTGTGTTTTGGTTATCGTTATCTAGAGGTAATCGCCGACGGTGTAATTTGCCCGGAACGAGTAAATATCAATAGAAATTGTGAAATTTACAGGTGGAATAGATAAAGAGCTGAGCAGGTATATAGAACAGAATAACACGAGCCCCCGTTACAAATAAAGACAAAATTTAATCAAAATTTCTAACAATAAAGTTCATAAACAAAAGTAATAATACATTACGATTGAAAGATACACTTCTTTCTTTTTGAATTAACTTATTCAACGAATTTTTCATTACATAGAAATGATGATACCAATAGCCGATCTGTTAGAATTTAAAACATCATTAGATCAAGTGAAATATATCGAAAACATTGCCTTGTACAGTTTCATGACCTGATGGTCTTGATTCAGTCCAATTTCCCCAGCGATTATCCCTTTTGACTTCCTTGTGCCGGTAAGTCTGGGTCTTCTCCACTTTTGACTTTCTTGTGCCGGTAAGTCTGGGTCTTTTTCGCTTTGACTCCCTTTTCCAAATTCACAGGTTGTCTTGCCTCCTTCGCCCTTTCCAACTTTGTGTCCACTTTAGGTTCGTAATACGCAATACGTAGAACGTAGAGCTATCTCGCCCTTCCAAAATAACAAAGATAAGCAACCTAAATCTTCCGTCACATTATACTGGGGGAATAGACCAATACCTTCCCCCTCTCGTTAAGTCAGATAAATTCTACCCTACTTCAAACAGATCCTACGGCTATCTAGTCTAACTGTCCATGACAGACCGTAAACAACCTAGTTTCACAAAATTAATGGTCAACAAATGGCTATTTCAACATCCCACCGAGACATTAGTTCCAGACTAGTCTCAATTACACAAATGAATGAAATTCCTTGCATTACTGTATTTATAACAACAATCAAGTGGTTATCATACGGGAACTCATATATAGGTCGGAGAATTCTCACGGATTCTCGCATCTCAACTAAAATAAGGCATGAAATTCTAGATACATAATTTCCTATACTAAACGAGACTATACGTTCAGACAAGTCGTCAATGCTTATATAAAGAAAAATATCATTGTACGGACTCAGATAAACGAACTCAACACAGGTATACCATATCAAGAAATTAAATCTACGAACTTAAACAAATAAATCCATGCAAATACAAGGAAATAAATCAAACAAATCATCATAGTAGTATCAATGAATTACATAAGATTGTTGCAAATACCTTGTTTTTCCAAGTTCTCACTTCCAGAACGTGTCTGTCAATTTTTCCAGACAATTGCTTCCCCTGGATGATTTCTACGAGTGAGGTTACTTCTTAACCCACTCGGAGTCTATTTTACATTTGTTCACTTGCAGAAAAAAGCGTAGACTGATTTCAAAATTTGCTATTAGCACATTTAAACTGAAGAGTTTTTCATGTGAAACCACGCCCCCTTCACAGCGTTACCAATCTGGAGGAAATATAGTTCCCGCCTGAACAAAGGCTCAAAACAATGCGGTTCGCCTGACAAATATTCATTACCTAACTGATTCCTGGTAACTTTCAGAAATGACAGTTTTTCATACCGATCAGAATTTGACCCCTCCTGTTCAGTTTAAACAAACGTAGCCTTAATCAAAAAATCGCTAAACTCGTGACTGAGACTGTACCAATCCGTGCATTATGGCAATTTAAACGCGCGCAGAACTCCATAAATCTAATTAATCGTATACGTGTCCAACTAAATGTGTTCTACAGTGATCGACAGAAAAATTTGCTCCATTACAAACATAAAACGATTACGTTACCACCAACATCTATCCAGATCGTCCATCGTGTATTGTTTAATTTTCAGAAATTCTTGTGTATCTCATTTAAATATAGTATTATTAATAACATAGTATTATTTACACTCAGAAAAGGAAGGATCTTCCTAAATTTTTGTGCAATTCATCTTGACATTTTTCAAAATTTACCTTTAGCCATATAGCCACTATTTGTGCTGACGTGCCGTAAACGCTTGAACATATCTACTTTTATTCAGATGCCTGGGTGGGGTGGGGGTGTTCATAAGGAAATCACCTACCTAATGGCAAACATGCATGGCGCTTGGCATCTTCGCTTGCCAAGAGTCTTCAATCCAAATGTCCCACATCGTTGATAAATATTAGGAGATGTGTGCTCCGATAATAGTCCTTAATTTTTTATTGGGTCTTCTACATTTTTAAAAGGCAGACCATATATTTAGGCCAGGAACAAATTGCTTTATAGTGACACATGGACAGTGAAAGCAGGTTATCTTACGTCTTGCTTTGTCAGCCTTTGGGTTAGTTCGGTGTGGCTGCGCAGAGTTGTATGAACCACAAAGATCTCGAAACCAGTTTGCTGACATCGTGATACCAATGCGTTCAGAACAATATCAAGGGAAATACCTTTCTTTTTATTTAAATGTTAAATCGTTTGCTCGATGTTTTAGTTTCTCGCTCTATTTTCCACTTCAAAATATTTTCACCAGTATTTAATTGAGGAGCCAGAAAATTAAGTGTTACCTTCATCTCATTTTTCGATTTGTTTGTTGGGAAAGAATACAGTTTTACATAACACACACACACACACACACACACACACACACACACACACACAATAATATCATACACATATATATATATATATATATATATATATATATATATATATATATATATATATATATATATATATATATATATATATATGTTCCTTCATCACACGCTAGACTGACATATTAAAATCTCTTCAGTACAACTGTGGATCAGTTGGTCAAACATCAGAATTACAACTCATATTTCGCTGGTACGATACCTGTCTTGAGAGCTAGGGTTGGCTGCCCAGATGTGTTGCTAGGAAAAGCACATAGTTCGAATTTCCTGGGCATGATATAACCAGTATTGTACTAAAAGTTCTGCAAAATAGCAAACCAATAACACAGTGCAGAATTGTAAGATTATATCCATATGATTTGAAAGTATCTGTGTGAGCATGTGACCAGAATGCATGAATATTCTTTGACATTATTTTTATGTACGTTTGTGTACTAAAGGATTCGGAATCCCAGATAGGACAGGTATTTGCTTATCTCAGATCTCGGTTTACTTATCTGAGCAATGGAGCTTATAATTGTGCGTGTGTGTGTGTGTGTGTGTGTGTGTGTGTGTGTGTGTGTGTTTATTCTAGACATATATCTATGATTTTACTGTCTTCTGTATAGTTTTATATGTGCATCTGTTGATCATTGTTGTTATACAGATCGATACTTATATTTTGTAAGGCGTCTTTGAGTACGTGTGAGTGTATACCTAAATACGTGTGGAGGTATACCTGAGTGCGTGTGAGTGATTTTGTTATAATATAACCCGTCACTATATTGAGAACTAAGTGACAAATGGGTCTTTTCATGACCAAATGTACTGTCCTAACTAAATAACGATGATGCTTCTTCTTCTTCTTCTCATTATTGTTGGTATTATTATTATTATTATTATTATTATTACAACCTCTTAAATGTG
The DNA here is from genome assembly GCA_016617855.1 of Megalonaias nervosa. Classification (NCBI taxonomy): domain Eukaryota; kingdom Metazoa; phylum Mollusca; class Bivalvia; order Unionida; family Unionidae; genus Megalonaias; species Megalonaias nervosa. The sequence continues at coordinate 4,702 of JAECUM010057582.1, forward strand.
TCTTTTTTCAGGAGAAGGGTACGACTTCAGGTTTAACACAAATGTTTACTACCCAACAAAAGGCGAATATTCGGCGGTAAGCTGCATGCATTTCTTTCTAATTAAGAACCTCAAGGAAGATAACCTAGACAACTGCTATACCATCAGTTGATCTCTGTACACCAACGCTGAAAGAGTCTAATGTAATTGACATGATCCACTTGACCAATGTGTCATGAGCGAAGATTTTGTCTTTGTGGTGTTTAACGCATTTTTCAACACATAAGTTTCACATGGTGGCCAGTATATTTTGGTGGTGGAAGGAGCTGGGAAATCCCAGGAAAGAACAATCGACCCACGGGAAGCTACTGACATGCTTTGTCACAGACCTATGTTGGCTGACCTGAGACAAGAGCTCACGCGGACAGAGGTGAGACGTCAGTGATTTGTAAAGGCGAGCGCCTTAGACCACTCAGCTCAAAAGCAGAGAATAGCCATGGAACTCGGCAAATGTGTAACCACAAGAATATATTTAAAGTCTGCAAACTGAAAATTCTGGCATGAAACCGATATATTAAAATATAGCAATCGATCACTCATCAAGCAAGCTTTAATTAATAAAGCTTTCAGCACATTTCATGTCTTGAAATAAATGAAAAGAAGGAATTTAGTCAAATAATTTGTTTTAAACAAGGAAGGTAGATTAACCCTCAGTTTTATTTCACTTTCCTAATGACTATCATATCTCTGAAATTTGTAGCAGTGGGATAATCTACATTGGGGAAAACTGCATATAGTTCTGAGATATATTTTGCCTGGTAATTTACAGCTTATATACATTATATTTTTTATCACCTTGTGATCTTGTACCAAAAAGATTATATATTCCTGCATTTCAAAATGTTACTAAGCATAAATCACCCTGAAATTTTAGAAATAGTGAATAAATGACGATCCAATGTGTACGGCGAGACTTACATTTGTTCCCAGCAATTTTCTATTTGATTAAAATTACATCATCACTCTCTTGAAAACAAAAACAATTTTTGTGTGATTATATTCTCCAAATAAAATATATGAACCTAATTTTAATGCAACAACAACAGCAACAACAATAACTAATAATAATAATAATAATAATAATAGCAGATGAAACTCCAACATTTACAAGATCTCGCAACTGTAATTTCTTTGTCTTCCATTTTCCAATCTATATTTAACTTGTCACCCATACTTTTTTGCCCACAAATCAAGGCAACTCAGAAAGAGATGTTGTTAACTGTCTGTTTCTCCTTTGTTTCAGAACGTGTTCGCAAAGAGAGCCATCGATATTCTTAATGCTGTTGATCCTAAGAACGAGTCCTTGTTTTTGTATCTACCCTTCCAGTCAGTACACGATCCTACAGAGGTACGTAATATCGTTAATTGAAATACTACTCTCAGATGGGCCAAGCTGTAAATTTTTGCATTCTTTTTGGTGCTTGGTGCTATTTTCGGTAAGACCAGCAACCGTAACTGTTTTGCAAATGATTCTCTGCGATTTGATCGATGAGATAACAATTCTTTTTTTTACTGCTTTTTAAATCGCACATTTAGCCCAGAAAGTGAGAAAAAAAATGATAGATAATGCAACAGCTTCGCTGCCTCAAAAACATCAAAACAAAATGAAAATGAGTAAATTGAAACTCAAATGAAAAAGTACAAATGATTTAAATACAATAGCAAGTGACTCCACGGCCCACCAGTTCATTAGGTCTCTCGTCAATGCATATATTACGAATAGAAAGAACTGTTTGTATGTTGTATATTGTTATTTTGATTTTGATATAGTTACTACGAAGAAACTTGGTCTGGCAGCAAAACACTACTAACTAGGTAGTCCTTAGTCAACCCAGCAAAACATGTGCAGTTAACTTCACCACTTCTTCAAAAGTGAGTTTGTGTTGTGGATAAACTGTAACTTTTCAGGTATTTAGCTATTATGGCAATAATTAAGCGACGCTGTTACTTTTGGCTTGACAGATTCTTCTAGTTTGATTTCCAGTACTTTATCAATATGTTTAGACTTTGGCTCAATCGAGTCGACTGAATCGATATATCGACAAGATAGATTGCTAAAATCATAGTTACATAAATAGGTTATGATAATGATTTCAATTGTTCGTCAGTTTGCTCCGTTATGCTTTTTTTCTTACCCAAACTCTGAAAATCATCTTTAAAGTTTTTATTTCTCTCTTTGTCTTGTATCTCGTCCAAAACAGCTAACTGACCACAGCTTTGTTGAACGTAATCAATATTTTGATAAAAGAGGGCTGTCCTTTAATTCAAAAATGTAAACTCATTGGCTATTAAATTGCGCATTTTGTGTTCATGGTTTCTTGTCAGCTTTGGTTAGATTTTCCGCTGTGAAATATTTAATCTCAGGCGGTATGATTATTATTATTATTATTATTATTATTATTATTATTATTATTATTATTTTGTTCTTGTGGCTTTTCTCTACAGTGTTATTTCTACAAAGAAGGCTCACCTTAGGTTCTTTACTTCCTGTTATTGCTAGTAAAATCTTTGCAGTTCCTTTCCTTAGGCATTGAATTTTTCGAACTTTTCAAGGTACTTTATCTACACGTGCATTTTTAAAAATCCCTAAATATGTGAAGACAATACTTTCCGCATTACTATGTAGATAGGGAATAAAATAAGTAAAAAATGTAAGAATAGACACAAACTAAAATGTACTAACAAGCCCTAAAATTATATTCTGATTTTCACTTACTTTTGTCGGCACATGGCAGTAACAGTATGAAATAGCTTGTACTTTAATGGCAGCTTTCAGTCAGTAGAAAAGAAAGCAAAAACTGATGCATTGATTCTCGTTGAACATTATTAGCTTTTGGAGACAAAATATTGACTGATGTTTTGTATTCCTAATACAATAAACATTTCAGTCAACATTGCCAAGGAATCAACAACCCTTGTTTCCATCTCTTGGTGAGAAACCACTGTGATACGTAAGATACGCAGTAAACTTAAATATCATAACGAATTCGAATAATGGATGGAATCGATGTTTAAAATGAGCATATAAAGAATAGTCAGAATGCTATAATTAATTTTGGAGACCAAAAGAAAAAGTACAGTTCAGCGTGAATGTCATTGATGATTAGTTAGAAATCTTAAATACATCTAAAGTAAGCTAATGTTTTAAAAAAGGAATAAAAATGCATATACATTTATTGAATACAGAGTAAAAGGTCATGTAACATCACTCGAAGCTTAATTATCTTTGATACTTGCTGCTTGCTATGTAGGTCTTTTCATACTTCCATGCCCCAGTCCTCCCGTTGCTACTGTGCCTACCATATCACTGTGTTTCAGTCTGGGTTTTGCCTCTTTAACTGCCTTTGCTGCCACCCAGTTTCTACATGTCCGTACCTCCAGTGCCGCCTCTCTCACCTTATCATGTATACTGTTTTTCAACATTATCACCAGCCTGGCATTAGTCCATTCTACTCCGCTATCACTGCTGATTGTGATAATGAAGCTTGCAACCTGTATAAGCCGATACTGCTAAGGCTCCTTTGCACTCCCATCAATCGTTGCAGCTATGTATTGAGAATTGTCTTAGCCGCTTCAATGGCCGTCAGTGGGATTTGGCATACAAGAAGTGACCAAAGTGTTCTTTCTACAGTACCATGCTCGTTACAACAGGCATTGTACTTTCTAAGTAACCTAGTCTATTATATGCCTTCCATCCAGTTTGTAGCCTATTGCTACATGTCTGCCACGTTCTCACTGTTATTAATGGATTCCTTAAACCATTTCCAAAGCTCTTAACTGGCAGCTCACACAATGTTGGTATCGCTTTCTCTCTTTGTCTGAACCTGTATCTATCTTGCATCTTCCTTTCTTCATGGCCATACGTCTTGACTTGAACGTCATCCTGACCCAGCTGATCAGGTCTCAAAGATTTTCTAACATCGATGTACTTTATGGCACTGACTTGGATGTAATTGTCATGTCATCGATGAAGACCTTCGTAGTATGCTCCAGATGACATAATTGGTCCTCGGCTCATCTTCTCCGATGACTTCACAAGGATAGTCTTTGAAGGTGAAAATAGTACCACCAAAATGGTACATCCAGTTTTATGACACCAATTTCTAATCTCGGCCATACTGTTGTGTAGTCGGACACGATGAGGCGCATTGTGAAGTCATCGAGGTAGTGTGGGCATGGTTTAACCACACCACTGTCAGATCGCCTTTTTTTTCTTTGGCATCCTGGATCATCTTACTTAACACACCACTGTCAGATCGCCTTTTTTTCCTTGGCATCCTGGATGATCTTACTTAACACACTTGCGTGCTCAAGGCAACCAGGTACTCCGAGAACTCCACCTTATGAACTGAGGTATCGAAGTACTTGTTCTCATGGATGCATTTAGGGCATGGATGGCTAGGCATATCTTCCCTTCCACGTTTAGAATGGATATTGTCCTGAAATGCTTGATTCCTTACAAATTCTCTTCCTTCGAAAGAAAGCAGCCCTCGGCAAGCATCCAACTCTGGTATTCTCCATATGACCTTTATTAGCTTGCAAAGTCTTCTGGTGAGTCCTGGACAGTATTTGTAAACCTTGTAATTAACACCATTGGGCCCAGAGTCTGATGCACTCCTTGTATCTTTCGTGATGTCTTTCATTTCTTGCAAGCCTGGTTCTAAACAGTTAGTCGGAATTACTACCTCGTCTGAGTTTATAAGTTTGGGCTGCCCTCCAAGATCTTTCTCTCTTTCTGGATCACTGTGGGGTTTTCTCAAGTGTTCTTCTTCCTCCTAAATTCGGACATTCAAGACTGCCTGATCTTTTTCTCCTAACAGATTTTTAACAAACTCCAAGCAGAATGGAAGTTACGTGTGCTCTTTTCTGCATACGCTCCCTACTGTTCTCTCTGATGTTCTCTGTTCTTCTCAGTGTCTTCAGCCTTTTACATATGTTATCTCTGAAGTTGCTCAGCATATTATTTCTTCATCCACTACATTGTGATACATTCTTGCCAGCCTCCGCATCTCTGCTCTTTGGTATGCAATTTCCTAAAGACTGCGTTTTTCTTTTGACAATGTATTTATCAGCTTCTTTGTTTGACCTCAAACATGTCTTTTTCCATACAGTGGATGTTGGTGGCCATGGCGTCTACCTTTCTGTCAATACTCCCTCCTATTGTTACTTCCAATAGTTGGTCTACGTTCTCATAAAACTCTCTCTATATTGCTTTTTTAACCCAAAGGCTATTCACTCTTAGTTTCTGTTGACTAAAACTCTCCTTCTTAGTTGTAGCCCTTTCCTGAGGATCGAATTTCCTTCTCCTGCTCAAAATCCACCGAAACATTATATTCTCCCCCTCATTGCTGAGCTCGTTTTCATCCTCCTGCACACTGATGTGCTTGACTCTGTGGTGTGTATCCTGTTCTATTTACTCCTCCGCTTTGCCTGGTCGCCCTGTGCGTTCTACTAGATTCAGGATCGGAGGACAGCTTATCTTGGCACGGTGAATTTTAACCCCCTCTCGTTTTTACACAACTGTAGACTCTAGATGTATCCGTATTCTGATTCGTTGTCTGTTGATCAAGCATTTTTGTATCCGTTGTCAGACCGTTTGGTGGATAATTTTCTCGTACTACCTTGTGGGTATCTCGCAGCATATTTATCCTTAATGAAGTGGTTTTTCCTTCACAGGAGTTGTACACTGGCTTGCTAGGTAATCATACAGCTATTCACCAGAAATTGCCTGATTGTTAACAGTCTCTCCTTGCTCTCACCATTCTGTTCCCGGTTGCCAATTAGTCTTTCCTAATAGTCAGTTGGGTCTCCAGATATGGCAATATGCGAAGACCATGATGACAGTTCTGCACCGCAACCGGTGCAATCAGCGGTTTGAATCTTCTTTCCAAGAACGTTTCACTGATGATCCACAACGCCCTCCAGATTTGCTCTGAGTTGATTAGACTCAGCCAGGAACCGATTAGATCTTTTATTGGTACTCTCTCTCATCCGCTGGATCCAATTTAGGCTTCCTCGAACTGTTTGCCAGCTGTGGTGACTTAATTCCTCTGGATAGGTCCTGTAATTCCGATGACTTGCATGGGACACCAAAAGGTCTGTGCTGCTCGACTCACAACCTTAGGAAAGTTACTTTCGTACCTTCATTTTTCAACTACACAAAATTTGCTGATTTCGAACTGGACAACCGGACAAACGTTCCTTTGCATAGATGATTAAGTTAACTGCACCTGCAGGTTTTGCTCAGATGACTCAAGACAGCCTAATTAGTAGTAATTTGCTGCCCACGCAGGATTCGTGCGTTGCCTATTTAAATAAAATTTGACTTAAACTAACAATAGCGAAACAGTCCTTGATCTTTGCAATGTCGGTATTTAAAAGAGTAGCAATGAGATGGCGTGATTTGGAGCCACTAGCTATAGTTTTTCAGTCATTGTTCATCCTTTAATTTCAGCTCCAATTAAGTCATTTAGATTGCTTTTATGTTCTACTTTGTCACGTGCCCCCTACGGAATTATTACTAACCCCGGAGAAGAACAGACAATTAAAAGATTAAATAGCTCCGAGCCCCTAGTCAGCAGGGCCGACGGTCTAGGTGCATAAAATATAATAATAATAAGGTGAAAGGTATAACAATTTAATAAACTATATATGGTATTCAACAATTATATGACAATTTTAAATGCAACTGCTTATAATTAATACAAGACCTATTCAAATTGCCAGTTATTTCATCACGCGAAATTAAAGGTGAGAGTGTTTCCTTCCCTTGTCGGTACTTCCAGTACCCATGTTTCCATTCTCCGGCCCGGCGCCTTCGTACAACTGCCAATTCTCCTGGCCCTGCTCTTTGCACAAATGCATTTTCTCCCGGCCATGCTCCTTCGCACAACTACCTATTCTCCCGTGCTCTCCACGACTTCTCCTCTCTTTAATCGTCGGGTGGCGTCCTATCCCACCCGGAAACTTCCTGTGGATTAGAAGGGACGTACAATTTTGTCTCCTTGCTCAATCACACGAGAATTAATACACTCTCGCAGATCTTTCATCAGCATAATAGCAATTAAATCATTAGGTTAACTCATACACTCACATCTAAATATTCCATACATGCTTGTTCTATAATAAAGGCTATAACAACAACAATAATATCACGACTTCTGGTACATACACACATATCCCTAATTCTCGATATAGTAAACTATCAACATCAACAATATTCCTACCCATTTCCTACCTTATAAATTATAAAAGACACATATAAATAAAAAAATGCCTAATCATACGTACACAAGGCCAACAATGCCTAACTCTGCATAATCCACAACTATATATTCAAATACAAAAAAGTACAAATTCTAACACTACTCACTATTAAATTCAGTTGTGCACCACGATGCAACATCGTTACAGATTACACCATCCACTTCGATTCTGTTCTAACAACTACATACATTAATCTTGAATATTAATAATTCGCTATACGCTACATTACATTTTGATTATTCAGCTATACATGGAAGATTAAATTTCTGCTGAATTAAATGCACATAATAATGTATAAATCTTACAACACCTAGTTAGGAAAGTAAGACAGATTCGGGCGAAGATATTTTACCTCAGAAGCCATTGTTCCAAACCTCGTCCGAATATCCTAGAATTCTTTTTTCCCGCTCTTTTTTTTACGTAAACACAATTTGCTTTCGGAGTAAGTGATGTTTCTTTAGTTACTTCCAAAACTGTACTGATTCTTCCAAAACGAATGTAACAGGATAATGTCTGGTTGCGTGAGAACCCGCCCCAAAATTTGACTATCTTAATTCTGATTGGATATCGGTGGTCTCTTTGAAAACTGTCTAGGGTAGTAGTACTGATATGCTATAATGTCGCTTTTTCCGGTCTCTAAGCCTAAGCCGATCGTTGACATCAAACAGACAGAGTTTCTCACCACCGCGGCAAGGTTCTCTTTGAATCAACCGCGAACTTGGCTAAGACAGGTAGTTTCTTTGTTTCAGAATCAGTCTAAAGTCGTAATATTATATAACACGTATTGACGTTACCCAAAATACTTTGAATTACGAATTTTATCGGAAGACATTTATAAACATTAGGCAGGAATTGTTAGCAAATTTTCTCACACAACGGGACATACTTCAATATCTGTTACTATTTTGTATTTAGTAGCTTTCATGGCAAATTAAAAAAGCATTAAAAACCTCAAAATAGTCACCACCACCAAACATATCAACAAAATAAACGCTGGTTTTGGCATCTGATTACTAATGATTTCGCTCCGTTCCACAACCAGTACATGTTTTGATTTGTCTTGTCAATTACCGGCCTTACCTTGTAATGAAATGACACAATGGCACATTGACGCAGTAGCGGAGCTGATTAAATTGAGTCGTTGATATAATTATACCCACGCCTGTGGACAAATAATCTGTACCTATATTATTTCAGAAGGCTTAGCACGCCCTCACCCCATTTGTCGATTTTACACAACCGAGTAATGTCATATGAACTAAAAGTAAACCTATTTGGAGTGAACAGTTAATTTCACTTGTAAGACTGTCATGCAAGAAGCACAATCTTAACCCCTTTCTGTGAAAGATGCTCAAAGGGAATCGTAGTGATACTTACCAAATAGGACATTTTTGGCCAAAGTACATCCGTTTGAATGTGCCGAGAATAGAATATTATAATATAATATGCGTTTAAAATAGCACTTCCCGATTTTTAAAGCATCGTTCAATACCCGTACTTTTAATTTTATGCAATTCGTGACACGTTTAATAACAACATATGCATAGGTTTTGAAATTAAATCATGCCACTGTAGGGTTATTTAAAGTTACAAAAGACACTGTAGCTTAAAAAATATGGATGTTATGGAAATGTTACTTGCTGTGTTAAGGTCTGATGCACGATTGGGGAGGGAAGATTCCTATATAATGGTATTTGGAGACGTCCGTGTCATTTAGGTGTATTTATTACAACTCTAGCGGCACACCATTGAGACGTCCATGTCATTTAGGTGTATTTATTACAACTCTAATGGCACACCATTGAGACGTCCATGTCATTTAGGTGTATTTATTACAACTCTAGTGGCACACCATTGAGACGTCCATGTCATTTAGGTGTATTTATTACAACTCTTGCGGCACACCACTGAGACGTCCATGTCATTTAGGTGTATTTATTACAACTCTAGTGGCACACCACTGAGACGTCCATGTCATTTAGGTGTGTTTATTACAACTCTAGCGCACACCATTGAGAGGTCCATGTCATGCAGGTGTATTTATTACAAATTCTAGCGGCACACCATTGGGAACCATTCCTTCAGTTCTAAACTGATGCACCTAAATAGATCATTGTCTCATATGACAAGGCTAATCAATGATAATCATGGGTTTATAAGCTTTAATTAGGATATTGTGCAAGATTAAATAATTGCGCATTTGCCATGACGTTGATCTGTTTATATAAGAATGAACACTTAACGGTCAGACATATTTGTCGTGTGCTGTTATATACGGGTTGCAAAGAATTAATAATGGAATATGCGAGTAAATTAAAAATTATTGTTGTACGTGATTGGGCAGCATTTTGGGATCCTGGGTGCCACACCACTATACGGAACTGTATGATCAGCCCCGCTCCTTTTCAGGGTCAGATTAAGTCACAAAATAAAGCGGTTATTTAGCAATTATGCATGCTCCTGAAATATTCCGTAATGGCTAGTGGACTTGTACGGCATTTAATATAACCATAAAAATAAATATTTGGCCCGACTATTGGTGAATTGTTACAGTCACCAGAAACTTAAGTTGATCTTTTTCTGTCGTATTTTTCCCACTAGTATGCACGAGTTAATTTCCTTTACTGTGAAATCTTATTCTTTTGAAATAAAGTCTTGGATCACTAAAATGTAGTATTTGTCATTTTATTACCAGGGTTTTCTTCTTCCAACATATATTCAAGAAATCTGTAACTTTTTAAAGTGTTTTTCTCTATATTAGAAATTAAATGACGAAAAGCATTTTCACCATACTGATTGCTTGACGGAGTTTACATAAAACTAAATAAATCTTTTTCCACACAAACAATCAAACTGATGAGGAAAGTCTTCATTTTTAAATAGTATTATGCTTCGCATTTTTTCATTCATGTCACTACTATTATTTGCACTTTTGTAGGTACCAGAGAAGTATGAAAATATATATTCCAACATCCACAACAAACTTAGGAGGATGTATTGCGGTGAGTTTGAAGCAGAAATGCAAACGGGGTTTTCTCCTCTTTTTGATTTCTTCTTAAATATGGCGATAATTTAAGGTTACTGCATAAGTGCGTGGAATTGTTATATTTCCTGGGCGGTAAAATAGCACTCTGACTCATAGTGATAGAATTGTTCGATTACGCATAAGCTGACCAAATAGCCAATGCTTATGGAAAAACTAACTCTGGTGTGAGCGGTATTTATTTTTAGAGAAAGTTTGTTGAAGGGGTTCTTGAAAATTTCTCGCGGCCATTTCCAGACTGACCAGAGGATTTGTTTCTGATACATACATATATTACATATATATATATATATATATATATATATATATATATATATATATATATATATATATATATATATATAAACGCGATTTCTGATACGCAAACTTGCATATATATGCCGACTCTTTAGATTCTTCTCTTTCTATATGTGTGACTTGTTGCCATCATTTGTAAGTATTCATTATCCCGCTTTCTGAAACACAATATAGTCAACAGGTACGTGACAGGAACGCCTGTATTTGTATATTTCACATTGAATAAGGCAGCCGCTGCTATGCTCAATGCAAATCGATGAGGTATGCAGTGGTTTAGTGAAGACTGATCTGATATTTCTGGTAAAGTTGTTGTTGGACAGTGTTAATCAACGTAATTCTGTTGTCTTAATTCTGCTTTATGTACCGTATTATTGTTTATATTCAGCCAGTAAGCTTTAAGCTGTTGTTTTGAGTCAGCTGTCTTCTGCCCACTTTCAACTGTCGGCTTTTGTCCGTAGTTTAGTGTTAGTACAAGTTAGCTCTGCTTGATTAATTGTTCCTGATCAACCATCGACGGCTCGCCAGAGCATAGATAAACCACTGAGTCAGTTCCACCTTGTCAGTAGTAAAGCTGTACTTATAACATTATCCCTACGTAAAGTACAGTGAATTTTTATGACGAATCAAAGAACTCGTAAGTAAAAACTAGATGTTAAACTACAACTATTTGAAATAGTGACACAGTCTAAGTGTCGGAGCTTTAGGCCATTATTCAGTGTAATTCATTATGTAATGACTCTCACACATTCCGCAATAGTACTGGTCAGCGTTCCTTCGATATTTGCAATATTTCAATGTTTAACTGACATTTGGGAGGAATCAGCGATCGGTCAGTTGATAGTGAAATGATCTGCCTGATATTATTTGAACAAAATGTTCTGCTCCAGATTTCATTACGTTTATACTCGCTTATAAGTCGAGTCAGACTTCAAATATCCTGATCTACCGTAAAATAATGTGCCTGCAGATCAGGGTATCTGTTGTTTGTTGCACTGATTACTCCTAACAAACTGCACAGACCCAGATCTACTGATGCATACTGCGCCGGCAGATCTGGGTCTGTGCAGTTTGCAGTTGGACCCGTCTTATAAGAGAGTATAGGTAGGTAGGTAGGTAGGTAGGTAGGTAACCACACTCAAATGTTTTCTTCTCAGTATTGATGGGAAAGACGTATCAGGTGAACAAGGTATCAAACCATATGATGCTATTTATAAAATGACCTCTGATGACGTTCGCAGGCAAATTTGCTTTGGTTACAATGCCGACAGATTTCACTTTGAAATCGTTGCCCGTTTCTACATTTTGTGATACCATTACTCCGCAAAAGTTTATTTTCCAGGTATGGTATCCGCATTAGACGAGGCAGTAGGAAATATTACAACAGTGCTGAGGGAAAGAGGGTATATGGACAATTTACTCCTTGTTTTCACAACTGATGTAAGAAATTTCTTCTCATCTCACATGGGATATCTCTTTTTCATCAGTCTATTTTACAGATATAAATGTCCACAAAAACGAGCCTCAGAAAACTATTAACACTTTCATGGCTTAAACAGCGATATCCAAATCTCTCCATTTCTCCCTCCATCAGTCAGTTACATAATGAATTTACCATGCATAAAAATGCAAAGTGCAGGAAAAATTCGAAATAGATAAGCCCACTATTGTTCAATGCAAGATTGAAAAACAAGCAGATGTAGGTCTCGAGTACGAAGTACCTGTTTATTTGTCAGGAGTACGAAGTACCTATTTATTTGTCAGGAGTACGAAGTACCTATTTATTTGTCAGGAGTACGAAATACCTATTTATTTGCCAGGAGTATGAAGTACCTATCCATTGTTGTAATCATTTATCGCGATATAAGTATGTTTTTATTATGTATATTCTGTTTATTAAAGTTAAAGGACAACTGGGTGTATAATTTTATTTCTCTAATAGAATGGAGGGCCAGTCGTTCATGGAGCAAATAACCTTCCCTTAAGAGGGGCCAAGGCGACTCTATGGGAAGGGGGAACTAAGGGTTCCGCCTTTGTCTACAGCGACACTCTTCTAAAGAAGACGAAGTATTTAAACACTGAGTGAGTTTATTGTTAATAAACAGATATACTTTATGATTATTATTATTATTATTATTATTATTATTATTATTATTATTATTAATCTTTTTTAGACATTTGTGTCCCTTCAGCATCAGGAGCAAGAAAGATGCAACTTAAGAAATTATAGTTATAAAAATAAAGCGATCTCTGTATAAATGTATTGTTAGCTAAACCTAAGGTATAAAATTTGAGTTATTAGTTTCGTGATTGCTACCCAGAATACAATTTACCTTTCAGCCATTTAAAGAGTAATGTCTATAAAATACAAAATGGGTAATTTAAATAATCACAATGGACTAAGTTTCCAATATAAGTTTTGAAACTTTCGGATTCAGTGTTCAATTTAAAAAGCAAGTTTTCCCCTTTCTTTATGATATGAATTTGGTTACAGAATGATGCATGCAGTTGACTGGTTTCCTACTTTGTTGCACGTGGCGGGCGCTACAGCAGGTAATTTTACCCAGTGTGCCCTATTACCAATCTGTTTAACTCTCAGTAGAACAGTTCCCGCAGTGTCGGTAAATGCTGCTTTAACGTAAAACTTGTATATGATTACTAGCTTGTGCAAATAATAGTCATGATTAGAGATGCCAGATCAATTTGGTAACAGACATTTAAAAATAATACATATGAATTTTTCCATTTTTCCGATTATAATTGCAGGTGTGGAATCTATCCGTAATAAAAATAATCTGAATCACAAAAGTAAACAAAATATATACATGTACTTTGTCTAGAATCGAACCAACTAAAATGGTAGAGCATTTAAAAATCACAAATCAGATTTGCATCGGTGACATTTTTGTTTTCATTTATCGTTGATCAATGTTATCAGTCCTTAATCCAATTAACCCTTAATCCAACCAGTCCTTAATCCATCAAATCCTCAATCCATTACACGTCTAACATTTTTGGACACATAACATCACTTTTACTGCTGTGAGTGAGAAATACAGCAAGCAACTTAACATATTTTTGTGACATAATTTAAGAACTATAAAGATTTGGAAAATGCCGTACATACCCTCTTATAAATCCAATCCAACTACAAACAACATAGACCGTGATCTGCCATAGTGTAATGCGCTTTAAGATTAGTGTCTGTGCAATTTGCTAGGACTGATCAGTGGAACAAGCAAAATGGACCCCAATCCGACGGCGCATGATGCAACGGTTGATCAGGGCCTATGTTATTTGCATTTGGCTCAAACTTATGCAGAAGTATATATGGTATGGGGTGAAATACACGTCTGTAGAACAAAGCATGTTTTTATTGTCATGAAATTCAAGACTCCAGTATAGACGGCCTGGATATGTGGCAAACCATAAGTGAGAATACACCATCACCAAGGAAAGAGTTTGTCTACAACATTGATGAAATCCATAAAAATGCTGCTATCAGGTGAGTAAGGGGTCATTTTACAACTCATTCTACATGATCAAGACCTTCAGAAATCTTCGGCCTTTCAGAACTTATTTATGCTTATGTGACCAATCACAACAAAAACACTTTCATTTATAAATAAAAACCTTTCATTGATATAACTGACAAAAAAATTCCCATTTGTCTCAAATTGTAAATTGTTATACAGTGTATAATTAAATATGCACAGACGTAAGAATTATCACTTATCAACAAGAGTGTTTTATTAGTAAATTAATGTCGGGTAAACCCAGTTGCTAATAAAATAAAAATCTAAGGTATTCTCAACGAATCAACAAGCATGTATTTGTATCGAAGAATCAAGGCATAGCTCATCTATACGGGCTCATTCTCGCCAACGTCTAACGCAAAACGTTCAACTTATGTGTCGCACACCATTTCCCTTATCAAACACCCCATTTGAACTTTCGCTCTTGAGTGCCATATATCATTTTTGGTCATCGATTTATGCTAACAATAGACACAGCATACCCATAAAATTATTGATTCAATATTGATGGAATATATGTTTTGAGCCGATGCATCAAACTACGAACGAGTACGATATAGCCGAAAGATGCCGATGCATCACGTACGAATACGAAATGGCCCACGTTCTCTTCAGTGTCAAACAATTGTTTACTACGTAACTAACAAATTTTAAGACTATTTATATAAACAGTTTATAAAGAAGCTTGAACTCACTTTTTGACAGAGTTGGTAACTACAAGCTTATTGAGGGTAGTCCTGGACATTTTAATGGTTGGTATCCTTTGCCTAAAGAAGACGACCCTCAATCAGAAGTACCAGAAAACAGAGAGGAATATTTGGATGAGTCAATCATCGCAGCTGAGCCACAGCACCAACTCTTTGATATCTCAAGTGAGCAAAGGGCACCGGTTTATGCTTTTTTAATTTTTTCACAATAACCTACGATTGGTGTCTTTGTATACTGGTAACAAGTGACGACAGATTTACCAATAAAGAAAAGGGACAGTAAAGGTGGGAACTTAAGAGATTAAGAGCGCTTACATCGGAGATCCTCCGATTACATATTGTCGTTGTACTGGAAACTTGCTTTAAATGGTATTGATCGCTGGCATCATTTAATCTCATATTAAAGATGTTCGCACGACGTGATATTTCAGATGGTAGAGACCACGAATAAGCAACAAATGTTTTTTGCAACTTGCTTACCAAATCGCAGCCATGAGGGGGGCGTTCTAGTTGGTTCACATATTCATTTCATTATTAACAACTTACAATATTAGAATACAATTGCAATGTGCATATCTTGCCGTCTCTCAGCTTTGTAATTTGTTGTCGCTTTCTTTACTCTAGCTGAAGATGCTATGATAATATGAGTCTATGATAATATGATGCTATGATAATATATATTTGAATTTGAAATAGGTCAATGGATCATTTATTACCTAGCTTAATATATTTATTGCACCTCTTGTTTTAATGTTGTTTTTCATTGTTCTTTTTTAAGTATGAACATCGAAGGACGTTAGAGAAACATTATTTGTTTATACATTTTGATATATTTATTTGAGTAGATGATCCAACGGAGCATTTTGACATCTCCAAGAAACATCCTGAAGTTCTGAAGCAAATGATAGAACGTCTGTCTGTGTACAAGCAGTCCCTGGTTCCCGCCAATTACCCGCCACCGGATCCTAAATCGAATCCAAAATATTATAATGGAACCTGGAGTCCGGGATGGTGTTAAAACTGCTATTGAACCATATTCTATTACAAAATCGATTACAGAAATGTGTGTGTTTTCAAAATGTGTTCATTTTTCTCATTTACTTTTGTAGCTTCCCCCTAAGGAAAGTTTTTGAAACTAGGCAAGCAGTTTTAAGTGATCCTGGAAGTTTCGATCATTACGACTTGAAGGGAGAATATATCGAGGGCATGATTTATGAACAAGAGCTGTCATTGTTCTATAAACAAAATGACATATGCAACACAGAAAAGATATTGAATACCAGTGTATAGTAAATGAATTGGTTTGCAGAGTAAACACTTTATTAGTCCTGTCCTGATTTAACAAATGGAAAGCAATATACCATGCAATGAACCCCACCATTCTAAATAAAAA
>JAECUM010057584.1:0-18602 GCA_016617855.1 Megalonaias nervosa
TTCTATTTTCTATCCTTGCATATCGAAATCATGACATCAGATATTTTTTACTATGTATTTGGATTATTTCATTTATGTATACGGTCATTGGGTAAATGGTTTCCTTTGTATTATAGGTGCTTTGATAGTGGTTTGCAAACAATCATACATGGAAACGAATATGAACATAATGTGGGTAGCCTTCAGTGTAACATAAACCAATTAATATATAATTTACCTAACAGTTTTGATTATATTAGATTTACGAATCTCTATTAGCATTTAGTAACAGGAGCGATAACAATTACAGGCGATTCCAGCTGTCATACTAGGTTCGGAAAACAAAATACTTGGCAAAGTAGTAAAATACATCTTGCCAAGTTATATTTTCTTTCAACATTTCATCAAAATAAACCAATAGGTTGTGCGGTAGGTAATATAGTTAAGGACTATGATTACAGAGTTTGGCGCCAGTATTCTCATAACAACTTCCTCTACTCAGATATTAATGAAAATGACTCTAGAATTTAAAAGTTTGGCCCGTAGAAATCTTAATTAACTATACTGTTCCTCAGATAACTATACTCAAAGTGGTTCCATATATTAGATATAAAATATATGAAAACAAAATTTTGGCAGGCTGGAATTTTTCATATCACTGATATTTTTTACCAGTCCAGTAGATTAGATGGTATTCAAATTAGACATCACTTTAAAAAAAAACAAATAAGAGAAATAATACAAAACTATGTTAACTTTCATTTATGGTCTTTGAAGTTTCTGTTATCTTTATTATATGACTATGTTTGTGGCCGTGATGTGCACGAGGCACTTATTATTAAACAAGGGATAACAGATGACCTGGCAAAATCAACCCATGTAATGCACGGTTCAACGGTGATTTTACCTTTACTATAGGCTTGAAACTAGATTCTTTTCTTGAGACAGGGTTCGATCCATATCTTTTACTGACTTTCATAGCTTTTTGTTTATGTTCTTTAGTTTGACGGGTGTTCAATAAGAAATAAATAAATCAATAATACATATTAACATCACATTTTCATGACTGTAATCAAGGGAATGTTTGTCGAAATATATGATATGTAGGAATCGTAAAATTAGATACATGTTTAAAATTATTTTCGGCTCAGATGGAACCCTTATACAGAAAAGTAGTCAGCATGAATGCAGCAAAGGGCAGCCTTCATTTGCAATATATTATTCATTTAATACGACCAAATGATATAGACATACTGTGCATCGGAACAAAATAGTATACCCCCTACATAAGGAAAACTGATCAGCAACCAAGTACGTAGTAACTTTTATAATTGCATATTCTGTTTATTATGTTATTAGCTTCCTAATACTGCAAATAGATTAGAGGAAGTATATTTCCTACCTTTGGAGTTGTTCGCAGTCATCCTGGGATTTCTTGTTTTCAGTACTTGGACTTTCAATATCCGACATCGAACATTGTACCCTTGAATCAATGCAAAATAAAACCAGAGATCATTCAGTCCTGAAATGATGTATAATTTCACCTAGTTTACTTTTCTTTGTTCCAATTCGCAAATCTATTTATTGCAGCAGAGACACATTTGCGAGATATTATACCGAAATTTCTTACACATGACTAGCAATAGATGAAACATTTTTTACGCGCATAAACTACACTGCCCTACACGAAAAAATATATTGAAATTATACAACTTACTCAAACAAATCGCTAATGCTGCAGAGGCTATAAACATACACGTGAAAATGATATATGACAATTTTACATATTAATTAAATCATGAGTGATGCAAAGACTGGACAGATGCACGTGAGTAATATACTTAATTATTTCCAAGAGACATATTTTAGTAGCCTGTAAGGATTAGAAATAATTGAAAAATGCTGGTATCTTTCAGGAATTGAATAAGTCACAAGCGAAGCAAGAAACCTGTTGATACGAAGAAAAAAAGTATGATACACAGCTATTATGCATTTGAAGAATATTTAGAAGTTTATCTATTGAATTATATCTCTCTCACCATAAGGACAAAAAGGGTGCACGTGCAAAAAATATACTGAATGTATAATACTTAAATCAAATATAAGTGTGACGAATCCTTTTTTGCTCAACTAAAATACACTAGGGAAAATACATTTAATTTTCTTGCAAATAAATAAAACATGAGGAAAATTGTATTATGCAGAAGAACGTGCAAATGAAAACTCACATACCCGTGACAAAAGGATACCCACAATTAACTAAATCACTAGTAATGCAAAGTCTAGAAAGGTATAAGTGACAAATATGTTTAAATGTTACTGTTTGCAAAACCTCACAATCGCAGATTAAAATGATGTGCACAAGATATTGAATTTATTCCAGTCAAATAATTTAAATTACTTTGTAACATGTAATGTTGAGAAACGTCGAAGTGACTCTTCGAATCAGGGTTTGCGAAGCAAATGGGCGCTGACTAAATGTTAATCACTTTATAAGCCAATAACGAAACGACATGCAAACGATCATCACAATTTAATACATATTAGTTTTTCAGAGTTTTGAACAAACATATATTCTTCCAATTGATAAAGTTTATTCCTGTATGAAGTTTTTTAAGAATATCAGCAGCAGAGAAAGCGAACAGACCAATTTTGGAGCAGGCTATTTTGAAAAATAAGGCTTCCTACGAAAACGAAAATGCAAGAGTCAATAACACCACACAGAAGCCTCGAACCGACCAATAGTTTCTCTAATTGGTTAGCTCATTCTGTTGCTCATCTTTGACGCTCGTGTTTTCAAATTTGCATGCGTGCTTGTTTTCGTACCCGGTCACTCACTTTTGTTTGGTCGTCGCCCTCTCTGCTGCTATAATTATATCATTGTAATATCAATAACTGAATCTCATACAGCTAAATTAGCTTGAGAGCGACTAGAGGCAATTAAGAAACATTTCCCCGTCCGTGATTCTGTCAAGCAACAACTACAAGAGCGTCAGGAGTCTCAGGTTGAAGTTGCAGAAAGGTGCAGAGCAGTTATTAAAACCTGTTACAGAGGCTACCAAAGGCCTTCTTCCCATGTTAGAGCGAACCGCTAAAGCAACTGGAAAACTAGCAGAAAGAACCAAGAAAACAAAAAAAGATTCTTCGAGAACTTCCCGCTGAAATAGCTGCTGCTTAACCAATGCAAGAAATACTTGAAGGTATTGACCAAGCTTTTGCTGGAATATGTGATATTAAACATCGTATACAAGAACCAGTACAAGCAAGATTCAGAACTGAAATTAATGATAAATTTACCGAACAAAGTATTGCAGCCATACACAATTGACAGCGTGAAAATACTAGCTGAGTATGCAGTGCGTAAATTTGATCAAAGAAAAAAATTTCTAAGAGTCGAGTATGCTAATCATTATGTAGATCGTGAAACCTGCTACAAATGGATATTTCGTATACACTACGGAGCTAATCAGGCCCTAAGTAGTGATCCAAGATATATTACATTTGTTGGTAGGATAAATAACTATTTTGCACAACAACAATCACCACTCCCAAGGTTGCGCCCTCCGACTCCTCCAATACCACACTCGTCACAATTGTATGATATAGATATTGATCCTGATACCACTGGAAGTGGTCTTGTTACTCCATGTCTCGAAAACGTCCTTGCCGATGTTGAACGAATATAAATTCTCATTGGCGGAAAACGAGTCGGTAATAATTCCCCAGAAATCATTAATGAAGCAGCTGATATTTGTCAACGATTGTTTACAGGAGGTATCATGGACATTAATGTTTATCGGTCCCTCATTGATGAAATAATTGATGATTACCACAGTGATTAATGGAAGCAATTGAATGCAATGACTGTAATAAGATGATCATACATAATACTCAACGTAGACCAACTATGATTAGGGTGATAAATTCGAGATTACCAACCTATAAAGCGATCTACGGAGATGGACTCGGTGATGTTGTTCAAGGTCTATTTAGAAGGTTAGCCCCAAAAGCAATACCGATTGCCAAGCAACTGGAAATCAAAGCTACCGACGTTGCTTGTGATAAAAGTATTAATATTGTTGGTGATGTTGCTAGTAAAGCATTCACGGCAATCAAGAACAGACTAGCACGATTGATACAACAAAAACCTCAGTCAGTAAAATTGCCCAATACTGAAGTTATGCCTGTAAATGTTAGTAAAGTAATAAATCAAGCTGCAAATAAAACTTAGCAGAGTTAGCTGGTGTACCCATGTCAGAAAAAGAAAACAATATAATTGCAAGTTTAAGAGCGGGAAATGGTCTTCGTGTTAGACGATGGAAATTATAATAAAGATGTTCAAACGTATATCTGATCCCGCATTCGACATGGACGAAAGAGTTCTCAAGGATGTGTCTGTGCGTGATTATCCATAGTATTCTTATCACGCACGTGTACCTAACGCACGAGGAAGAATCGAATTACAAGTTCAGGAGACAGGTAGATATTTCTTGCCGGCTGAAGCATTTATTGAAGTAAAAGGCGAATTTTTAAAATTAGATGATACTGAATATGGAGTTGATGCTAGAGTTGGTTTTGTTAATAATGGCATTATCGTGCTGTTCGACAGTGCGATATATATGACTGACGGAAAAAAAATATTGAATCGATTCAGAAAGACGTCGACGTTCCCACGACGAAAATTGGCCTTGCAAGATACAGCGATGATTATTCAAGATCAGCTGGTCCATCAATGATATTTGCCAAGGATACAACTGATCATCCAGAAAACAGAAACGTAAATACAGGTAACGTAAGAAATGCCGCAGGAGCAAGCCGAAACTCCAGCAGTAAAATCAATGAATGCAGAATTCAACTTAGAATTCGCAGCACGTCGGTAAATGCTAAAAGGTAACAGGAGAAGTTTTTCATGTGTAATTCCACTATGACATATTTTTGGATTTTGTAGAAATGTCAGAAAGGTTATTTTCGGAACCATGCATACTGTTGTACTTGTAAGAAAAGTTACCGATGATGATGCAATATGGCACGCTGAAGGAGTTGATCCAGCTGCAACCTTGGCACTTCATGGAAAAGTAATACTGACAAAGCTTTTGTTGTGCATGCCAGTAATGACTCCAACAATGTCTGAAAAAGAATGTTTGCTTTCTTTCATGAGTCAAGGTGGTAAATCAACATTGTCATGGTTAACGATGACCACAGATAGTGTTCAAAGTACAATTAATGGTTTATTTACATGGCAGATAGCATCACAGCAAGGTGTCTTTGCACCGCGGACATATACGTGGTCTTTTCCAAGATGGTGCAAGGCAAAATTCTCAACTACGTAGTCATATGATATTTGACAAGCTCGGAATTAGTGAAGTTTCTTTATGGATAAATGGACACCAAGAACCAGCTGAGGATATATTATTAAATTTTGAAAATAATCATGTTGCACGTGCATATCATCGTTTGATGACATTCATGGGACGTGATCAAGATATTGGTTCTGGTTTACAAATATCACAGTTAAATTTTGCAACGCTGTATCCAATCTATTATTTTTCGCTGGAACACTTGGATTTATTTAGACAATCAGTCGTCGATATACACGTTCGCGCTCGTGTGACAAGAGGAGCTATTGCTAATTACAGAGCAATCGCTGTTAATCTCTCAGATAAAACAATGTTGCTTGAAGGTGTTGGTGGACGAATAAGAGTTATTTATGCCCCAGTAGAAAACATGTAATTGAATCGCCAGTAATAATTATAAATGTCGTCATATCATCATGTTAGTGTCAGTCTGACTCCTGGTCAAATTAAAAAACTGCAATCAGTATCAAAATATAACTGTGGAATAAAAATATCACTAAAGCGAGAACAGATCGCAGATGGTCCGAATAAGCTATCATTATCAGAACGTCAACTCAGGCACTTCAATAAAGCCAAACAATCAAAGACAGGCATACGACTTAATCTTTCTGCGGGTGCCATTAAAGACATCGCCAAGAGAGGTGGCATATTTCCACTTCTCGCAGCTATACCAGCATTTATAGCTGCTGCAGCCCCAGCTGTTGCAAAAAGCAGCTGCGCTTGGTGCTGTTGGAACTGCTGCTGGGATGGCACTAAAGAAAGCAACTGCACAGGGAATCATGCACGCAGAAAACTTAAAAAAAGATCACGAACACAACGACAAGGAAGACGTACAAGAGCACCACTTGCCGCAGCCCGGCCGTCTAAGATTGTCAGGCCCACGATATGGTTGCCGTCTCAGACTGCCAGGAACGATACCTCGTTGATTCTCCCAATGTCCAATTTTGATTTACTTGATGCTGCTGAAAAGTTAAACATCAAAAGCTTCAGAGGTGTTTTTATGCATGATCAATTACCGAATAAAGCAAACAATGTTGAAACTGGTATTATTAATCTCGATGGAAGTTCTGGAAAAGGTACTCATTGGGTTGCATACGCGATTGATCCACGTGGAATTGTTTATTTCGATTCGTATGTGTTGGTGCCACCAAAAGAATTTTTAAAATATGTTACCAACATGCAAAATATTCCAATCTTGTATTCAACATTACCAACACAAACAATAACAGATCCGCCAATATGTGGCCGTGAAGTAATTGCGGTGCTCGACGCTGTGTCAAGGTCCCTAACTCCACCTCATAAAGTCGTGCACGAGTATATATCGTTGTCCAACATTTTAAACATATCTAAAGTATAATGGCTGATATTTATGGAAGATCATCTCCTGTCTCTGACAGGAAGAGAGAAGATGATTTGATTTATCAAAATACACGACTAAATAAAAATATAATGAATCAAAACCCAATTGACTGTCACTATTACAGACACAATCACGTATGTGAGTGGCAAACCAAATTGAAGACTATCGTTGACGATTACACAGTAAAAGTAAAAAAAAATATCGTAGACGTGTAGATGTCGTTGACATAATTGTTTATTTGGCGTCCGCCGTTATCGCTGGAACTGGCGTATTATTATCAACAATAACAATGACAGCGCAGCAGTTGTAACAATTTGTGTTTCAGCCGCAACAACAATTGTTGGTATTTTCAATATTATTGCAAAGAAAATGCTACATGCACAAGCGCAAAATTACACGATTACACAATAAAACTACAGGCGGCGATGTTAGCATATTCCAAATTATCATCGTTGATTTCGTCGAATCTCAGTGATGGCAAAATATCGAAAGAGGAATTCGCAACGATAATACAAACTTACAATGAAGTATTTCAAGATGCAATTGAATACCTGGATCTAAAATAAATGAAGCGAGATCAAATCGGGAATTAGTATCCTGATTTAAAATCATGGTTTTAGAATAATAATGTCGTCATCGCAGGAACTAATACAACACATCGTCACTAATACAGCACCGCCAAACCCCACAATGATATCAGCAAGTTCAACCAATCCTGAATTTAGCGATAACGTTCCAACTGCAATTCCAGCAAAGGAAATAGCACTGGCACAATTACGAGTTTACTATAGTTGGCCAAATGTCAGGTCGACATCATTCGGTGGATTACAACCAAACAACTCATTAGTATTTGCAAATAAAAATAAAGATGATGGAACTCCCGATTGGCAAGTTGTGAGTATACCCATGGACAGTTATCAGACTGAGCAAATCAATGAGGAATTCCAACAAAGAATCAAAGCTATCACTCGAAAAGAATCCAAGATAGTCATTACTGTTCACGAGCCAACGTTATTGGCCGCGATTGAAATTTATACGCCAGATTACGCCGTAGATATATATCAATCATCGATTAGAACTGTACCTGCTTGGTCTGAAATCCCGCCAGTTTATCAAGGTCCACCAGAACCGACCAAAAACGAATTTATCACGACCAAAAAAAGATTTATAAAGATTCCAAATTATCAAAATGAATACCCATGGACAGTTGATAAATATTTTATTGATGTCGCTGAAAGCATTCCTGATCCGGGAGGAGAGTTGGAGCATCAAAAACGATTCATCACTGACATGAATATGTTAATGAATACAGAATTTAATTATTTTTCAGATACTGTTAAATATTATTTCACCAGCATAACACAACGTTACAGCAATGGCACAAGAGAAATCATCCTTGATGGAATTCGACACTTAAATCTAATACTGTATGATTTTAATTATCTTAAACATATTTTAGCTAGAAATGCACGTTTTCATTTTAAATCATCTCCACCTGATATTATTCAAAATATGATCAATGATGTCTCATCGCTAGTAAAAGTTCCTAATTTTAATTTTGGCATCAATGATTACTTTCCACAGATTCTTGAAGCATGGAGAAAAGTAAATCCACCACCAGGTATTCTCAGTCACAATAACGATGCGTACGAAGGCGGTCGTCATATTTCACCTGGTACTGTAAATATCACTTCAACGATCGCAGCCAACCTTGTATACGATGTAATTGATGGAAGCTATCAAGTAGGTCTTGAAAACTCCAGTCAGGCCCAACACGGATACATATTATATACATTTACTCCGCAAGTCCCACCAGGATATTTGATTGTATCAGAACCAATTAATCCTGTTTATCTGCGATGTCATAATCCGCTATTATCAAGGATACGTTTTAAACTTACTGACCAAACTAGACACTTGTTGGATCTGAGAGAAGAATCACCAAATATTAATCTGTATGTGAGATCGAAAGGAAAAAAAAAATCAAATAAATTATCTGAATCTGATCCTGATTTAAACATTATTCTGAATAAATATTATTGTTCTGAATAAACAAAAATATTATTATAATCTGATTCTGAATAAATATTAGATTCAGAATAAAATAAATATTATAATCTGATTCAGAATAATATAATCTGATTCTGAATAAATATTATGATCTAATTCTGAGTAAATATTGTAATCTAATTCTGAGTAAATATTATAATATAATTCTGAGTAAATATTATAATCTAATTTTGAGTAAATATTATAATCTGATTCAGAATAAATATTATTATCAGAATACAAATAATATTATTATCAGAATAAAAATAAATATTAGTATCAGAACAAAAATAGATATTATTATCAGAATAAAAAATAAATATTATAATATGATTCTGAATAAATATTATAATCGGAATCTCAGTAAACATTATAATCTGATTCTGAATAAATATTATTATCAGAATAAATATTATAATCTGATTATGAATAATCTGATTCTAGATAAATATTATCATCTGTCAAATAAATTATCTGAGCAAATATTATTATAATCTGATCCTGAATAAATATTATTATCTGTCAAATAAATTATCTGAGTAAATATTATTATAATCTGATTCTGAATAAATATTACTATCAGAATAAAAATAAATATTATAATCTGAATAATCTGATTCTGCATAAATATTATAATCTGATTATAATCTGAATAAATAAATATAATTTTACTGTAGTTCGACTCTGTCAAGGACTCTGCCAATGGTTTCGTTTAGCCATTATCACAGTCACTGGGCCACTACCTTCACTGTCACAACTTTCACTTTCACTTTTACAATGGTTTGTTTCACAAGCTGACATAATCTTTCTCAACTACCTTACACGACTATTCACAATCTTTTTTGTTCGTATTAGTGAGATAATTTTGACCTAATCTTTTCAATCGCGTTTACGAGTTTAACAAATTGTTCAACTTGCGCGTCATCGACCGTTGCCAACGATTCTAACATAGATCGCTGAATCAGCTTCATGAATCTGTAATCAGATGGTAATGTATATTTATTTTCAAATTTTCGATGTTGTAATGATTCAAAATCACAAATAATCTTTTCAAGATTAAGTTGATCAGAGATTTTTATTCCGTCATGTTGTAATTTTTCAATTGCAGAAATAATAACATTAATATTTTCATGATTCATTATATAATAATATGTATTTAAAATAAAAATAAAAAATATTTCCGAATCAAAATAAAAATATTTCTGACTATAAAATTAAAAATATTTCTGAATCAGAATAACAATTTTCTGGATATAAAACTAAAAATCTGAATCAGAATAATAAAAATAAAACTATTTCTGAATAATAAAAGAAAAAAAATATTTCTGAATCAGAATACAAATCAAATCGCAAGTTTAATCTAGATCGAATAATCTTGCCTGTATTGTCAAATATGTCACGAATAATAAATAAAAATATTATTAATCATATTCATGAAGAAAAGGAAACATTTAAAAAAGATAGTGCAGCTCATGTGTTGACAACATTTCAAGTTATTATTAACGGAAAGATTGTCACTGACGCTAGAATGAACGATGATCGAGCAACAAAAGTGATTAATTATCTCGAGAGTCGAAGGTATTTTTTCAAAATAAAATTTGTTACAGAGGTAGATGACGACAGTTGGATTATTTGTAACAACCGTCATAACATCCGTCATAATGGAAATATTTTTACGTTAAGTAGAAATTCCAGACCAGGAATGTTGACTGAAACTGATAAACTATATTATGAACGAGCGTATCCTGCAACTGCACTTGTTTACGCACTATATCCAATAAAGGATAAGCCTAGCGTTGATGATTTAAAACCAATGAAATTTTCGAAAATAAGTTGTGTAGCGGAGCGAGTTATAGAACACTTTACGAATGCGACACGTGGAAATGGTTTAACAAATTTAAGACGTAAACAAATGAATGAGTGGGCAAAAACAGTTAAAGATACCGGAGCTTCTATCAAAGACGTCGATGAACTGGAAAGGAACCTAAAATTTCCAATAATGTTAAAAACAATAACCGGAGAAATTTTAAACGAATCGAAATATTTTTCGAGGGGAACTCCGATACATATTATTGATCATAACGCACATGCATTGACATCTGCGGTAGCAATATTTCCACGAGATAGAACTATTAAATTTTATGACGGTGATATATTTGATTTTATCGGAAATATTAGTAAAAGCGATTATGTATCCGTGTGGCTGTTTCAAAGTTCTGATGATGATATTTAGGATCAATTTGTGCGACCTAATGGAGATATTTATCGCACAGAATCTCTTCATGAAGAAATGAAATCTGGTCCTGAAATACACCTTTGACGATGTCAGGGCCCAACAAACTGTTGGACAATTACTGAGTAATTGTTTTACCGTTCCGTCAGTTGCTGCTCATTTTGCTCAGGAGAAAAATTCATGGAAGCCAGTACGATTGGAATTTCTTGAAGTTATCCAACGCAGTTGTGTTGAAGACAGGCATGGTGGATTATGAACATTAAATATAATTATGACGACGTTATCTCGGTTGATATGGTAGCATGTTATCCCGGAAGTTTTCTTGGATACTGAGAGTGTTCTGAATACTCTAAGAAATATGGACATCCAACACACGAGATGACTACAGTTGCGATAAATGGTCCCTTACCAGATCTTGATTTGACTGGATCCGCCTGTAAAAACCGAGAAACCTTCATCCGATTGTTTATGTTTGGTTTGAAAGACATTTCTCAGAAAAATATTCGGCTCCGATAGTTTTATACGATGCATGCTTGATGTAAAAATATTGATATCGTTGAAAGTAAATGAAGCGATTATATCATATCGTCCGCAAAAACAAGTTTGGTTCCCAGAACCAGACAAGTTTGATGCAGAAAAAGATATCAGGAAAGAAATTCATAATCTTGGGAGGATGACATTACTGAACTTATTAATAATGTGTCTAAATACAGAAAAGAAAATGAGAAACTTGCAAAGGATCTCGGCAGAAAAATAATCGGTACGTTTACTCAGGGTAGTTCATGCGATCATAAACGAAATTGTACAAGATTAATTATGGACGATGCTCAACTGGATTTTATAATTGCTGATACAACGAAGAGAAATATATTTATAAACCGAAGTAATGTTTGTTTATCAGATGGAACTAAATTAGGTACAATTGTGAGTTATATTGATGGTGAGTCACCGCAATTTACTCATTTAAGATCTTCAATGTTCGCGTATATTTCAATAAATTATTATCCATGATAAATAGATTTTCTGATACCGCAGTTAGAGTTGCTACAGATTCATTTTATATCAATAAAGAACATGCAGAATTGCCAGAAAAATTACATATCGGTGCTGATCGATCATGGGGCGAATGGAGAATAAAACGAGAAAAGATACTTGGTTATTCTGAATATGCCGACGTTGAAATCAAGAATATTTATTGCAGAAATAATCAAATATCAGGATTGTTATCTTCACCATCGATATATGATCCTGTAGTTAGACCTAAAACAATTTATCTTAATGGACCCGGAGGATCAGGTAGGACAACTCGTGTTATTAAATTATTTCAAAATCTTGATATGATTGTTTTGACACCAACACACAGACTCGCCAGAGACATGAACGAACGTGGAGTAAAATCTCGTACTTATCATGGCTTTTTACGATGGAAGGGAGATGTATGGATTCCTGAACGAATGCATGAGAAATACTTTCCTAAAGTTATTATTTGGGATGAAATTGGTACAGTATCGCTGGAAGTGTTAAAAATATTTATTGGCTGGTTGTTGACGAAAAGTACTACTGTGATAATGTGTGGTGATCATGGTTTCCGCAATCCTTTGTTGGACAGTCTCCACATTAATGGCTGAAAACATTCGTCGATTATTACGAAGAAATAACCGATGATCATAGAGCAATTGATGAACCGTTGAATTTGTTTTAAAGATTGATCAGACTGCAACGGGATAACATACGGTGTGAGATAATGCGTGAAATAATTCCAGAAACTCCTATGAATGATATTTGTAATTTATGGAGATCCGCTGATTTGATAGATGCAAGTAGAAAGCTAGTTCGTGATAAACTTCAACAACGATTATTTCTGTTACATAAAAGAAAAATTTTCAAATCTACCTGTACCATGTGTTATCACCCAGCAGATACGCGACGACAGAATATTGAAGCTGAGATTCCAGGCTGCGGTGTTAAACACAATCTTGTGTTAAATGACATTGTTTTAGTTCCTGTGAGTGCTGTTGAGAGCGCGTTAACGCCTGACGGACTCAGGGACAAAACTCCATGGACATTAGGATACGCTATAACGATTCATTCTTCACAAGGATAAACTATTTTCTGTTAAAAATATTTGGATTATTGATGATCGGATCGAATGAACAATGTTAGTTTATCTAACAGTGTCTCGAGTCAGAAGAATATCTCAACTGCGGAGGGTTATCATGGATTGCGTAATAACCAAAGAAATCACTG
The DNA here is from genome assembly GCA_016617855.1 of Megalonaias nervosa. NCBI lineage: Eukaryota > Metazoa > Mollusca > Bivalvia > Unionida > Unionidae > Megalonaias > Megalonaias nervosa. The sequence goes on from JAECUM010057584.1 coordinate 13,223, forward strand.
ATGATGTTAATAACGACTTCGTCGTCATCAAGAAACATTAGCAAGCTATAAATAATGTGACAAAAAAATAAGCGCGACTTTGATTTCGATGCTGAATTTATCACGACACTGAAACAGCGACAGAATAATCATTGTGCGAGCTGTAACACAGTAATGTTGTGGCAGTATTCGAATAATAATCTAAGACAGTTTACTGTGGATAGAATTAATAGTAGTCTTGGTCACACACGCGAAAATGTGATGCTGACCTGTCTTGAATGTAATCGACGTAGGGGTACCAGTTTACAAAAGTTAAAGCGGTGGTAATTGTGTGTCTTCAGGAATTACTTGTAATTGTTCACGTATAAATCCACGTTGAGGAAAAGTTGAATTTAGTCTGTAGATTGCAGGTCTACCACTGGATCTTACCACGCTGGAAATTGTATGTGTCGTCACACTCCAAATAGAATCAGTTGCTCTTTGTTTACCTCCTTCAAGGTCATCAGGTTCATATAAATATCTTACAGTCATATTACCTAAAACTGGTTGTTTTGAGAAAGATTCATGTCGTTGTATTGGTATATTTTTTGTGTGATTGCATTAATGGGTTTCATAGAAATCGCAAGAGTAATCTCATTATTTAACGCAGCTATCACACTTGGTAATCTTGCAACCCATTCACGAGATATTTTATCGCCGGAATTAAGGCCAGTAGATATTTCCTTTGCATATTGATATCCAAATAACCGCTCAGCAAGTGTTCGATTAAATCGTTCAACGATTGCCTGATCGCGATGAATTGCTGTAAGTCCTAGTCTGATTTTAACGTTATGTTTTTTCATCAGAGATGATACTGCACCAAGAAATTCTTTGCCAGGATCAACCTGTAGCAACTTTGGCCATCGCAAGGATCCTCGTTGATAAATTCGTTCAAAAGCTGATGCAACTTCAGTTGCTGTTTTTGTTGATAATGGTTTTGCTTCTTTATACCTACTTGCAACGTCAACGACAGTTAACGCGTATTTGTGTGTGCGTGATTGACGTCTACCAGTTTTAATGGTATCCTGTGATAAAAACAAAATATCTGCTTGATGAACTTCATTGGGAGTACTGACATCAAACTGTTCGTACTGAATTTTGTTAGGTGGACGTATATACATTTGCCATAATGCCCGTCATGCTAACCAATTTGCAGCAACAGAACGTAAGACATTCGCCACATCAACAAGTTTACTAATCGCTGCACTACCTTTCCAATATCCTTTTGGGCTATAATAAATTGATTCCATTATTTTAATAATCAGTTGATTTATTACCAGTCACTAACACTAGTTTACCTTTCATCGCAGAAATTACTAGGAAGCTAGCAAGTTTATCTCTGAGAGATTTATTTTTTATGGAATTTAACGAGTGAATCAACTTCACATCTGCTATATGTCGTTGTTGCAAATCTTTATTTTTATACCCAACATCATGAACGTGATACGCTTGATCAATAGCATTTATTGGATATTCTCCATGTCTTGGTTGATTTCGTTCGTCAAGTTGGATATCAAGTCGAGTTCCAGGACCACAATAATTATATCCAGGAATATGTTTCTCACCAGGATATTTTGCAGATGGAGCTCCTACTAATTTTCCTTGTAAAGCAGCGATATCACCACCTGTCTGCATATGAAATGAAATAAATTTATATTATTTTGGTACCAGATTTCACACACTTACCTGTAAGCGCGCGCTTGCTATTTTTTGTTATTATTGTTGTTAATCAACTGGTGGGGGTGGATGCTCTGCATCGAACACAATATAAATTCATATAATTATTATATCTGTACAATATGGATGTCATTGATTTCTCAGCGACACGAAAGCATGAACCAGTAAAGCATCAACCCGCGCTACCAAATTCTATCAGGATGATAATAATAGGTCCATCTGGGTCTGGTAAGACACAATTGTTGCTTAATCTGATAATGAGATGGCTCAAGTGGGAAAGGTTATATTTAATAGCGCCATCTGTAGATGATCAGAGATGTTATAAAGTACTTAAAGATTTTAATGAAAACGCGAAATTGTTGGATGAAGACGATGACAGTGATGGTGTTATTAATTTTATTACCGAAATTGATGAGGCCCCATCTATAGATGAACTTGATCGACAAATTAATAATCTCGTAGTATATGATGATGTAATGCTGGACAAACAATCAAATCCAACTCGGATATTTTCCATAGGCACACATAAAAACAAAGATGTAATTTATGTTACTCAGCGATATACGCAAATATCTAAAGTGATCAAACACAATTGTAATATCTTAGTTGTGTTTAATGGAGTAGATAATTATACTTTGCACAATATTTATTATACTTGGTGTTCAGGGGATATGGATATAATTAAGTTTAAAAATTTCTTTTCAAGAGCGCAAGCTACCCCACACGGATTTATAACGGTAAACTTACATAACCCTCTGCCACGATATCGTATAGGTCTCGATAAAAGTTTTGGTTGAGAGACTGATATAATATGATTTAATTATAGCAGCAGAGAGGGCGGCGACCAACAGTGAGTGACCGGGTACGAAAACAAGCACGCATAAATATTTGGAAAGACGCGCGTCAAAGATGAGCAACAAAATGAGCTAACCCAGATAGAGAAACTCTCGGTCGGTCAGAGGCTTCGGTTTGGCGTTATTGACCCTTATATGTTCGTTTTCGTAGGAAGCTTTATTTTGCAAAATTACTTGCTCAAAAATTGGTTTGTTCGCCCTCTCCTGCTATATCAGATGCCGACTATCATCAAGTTAGAAGTGTCATGTATGATGTCTACCTGAATACAGTCGGTCCTTTTCAGACTCCCGTATAAATGACACACTGACTCTATACGACATCGTTGAAGAGATCACATGTACGCACATTACACTGTGCAAGATGGATTACATTTAGTGGTATTGCGACGCTTGATTGGCTCAGAACTCTGATTTGAATCTAACAGTAGTAGAACTTGAACTTTCAAAATATTGCAACATGTTCTTAACAACTGAACTGTAAATAAGCTGTTTAATTAACTTGATCTATTGTAGATATATGGCAGACTTGCCAAGGCAAAATAATACATTCTATTTCGACAGATGTGGCATGACATAAACATGCGATGAGTATAATGAGTCGATACCAAAATGATACATTTATTACGCTTTAACGAACACATCATATACTATTTGTCAATACAAGGATCAACATAAAGCATGCAAAAATGACAATGTAATGTCTGGGAAGTACAAATATATAAACATGATACAATGAAACCTTGCAAAATAAAAGTTTATTTTCCCTAACTAGGCGTTTGTTCACTCAAAACTTAGATTTTGCCACAGCCACAGAAACTTGCAGCGCATTCGAGAAAACATTTGATTTTTGTACAGAAGATATGTTTTGTAACCACCCAGATCATATCGAATTTCATGCATGGTCTCACCTGTGTTCATCCAGACCAAACATAAAAATGAAAACATAGTGCGTTTCGTAGATCACCCGTTATAGGCACTTGGATATATAGGACTACTTAACACTACGAGTTTCGCAAACATGATGTTTAAATGTCAACTGCTATTTGTAATGGAGAATATATTCTTTTCAACGGAATATTTCGAAAAGAGAAACTAACTATGAGGTGCATGCAGGAGCGAGATCCAAACGAACAAAAAAAAAAAAAACAGTCGTTTCCGCTATATATGATTAAAATGGTCTGAACAAATGAATAATAATCCCATATGGTTTTTATTACCTTAATCATCTCAAGTTGCATTGTTTATAAATATTTAATACTTCTTGATTTTGCATAACGATATGTATTGGAACTATGGAAAGCATGACCAGAATATGAATAATACAGGGAATCACACATATACAATATGAACTCAACTCTGAAGCCAGAAAAATGCAATATTAGTTAGCACCTTTATGAATTTGTTTCGATTTCGTGAATTATACCATGCCTTCAAATTATTGTCTACATACTAGATGTAGACCTACTCCGTATTATGAGCATTACATCGACTTCTAGAAGACATGCTATGTTATATGAATGGGACTTTCGTTTATCACCTAGTAACAGTGCCATAAACCTCTACGACGCGTTCTTTAATCAAAGAGGGCGTTTTTATTTAGTCTTCAAACAGATGCTGTCCAAGCCATTTCGAAAATTATTACTTCCCTCAGTCAGTTTTGACACTGCTAATGGGAAAACCGCTATAAATGTATGTTTTTAATATAAGGAACAAGAAAGAGAAAAACTCTACAAGTGTTGTAACATTGCAAATAATATTTTAAGATAACTTACAGTATGGAGAATTAAATCCGAACGTGATAAATGTTCTATCAATTCAAAAATATCGAGTAATCCGAACGAGCTCAAGAGGTATTCCAAACTATGGTCAGTAATGAACTGGTGTCTCAGCATTACAAGGGAGTCACTATGGCGTAATCCAAATATATCTTTAGATAATTTCACAGTATTTCCGATACATCTATGAATCCAAATGTCTTTGTATGAATTTACAATATTTCCGTGTCAGCAATTATTCAAATTAATCTCAAATATTTCGAGCCCTGTAATTCCAACGAATCATTAAATTAAATAAATGGATTATGTTCAATATAACCGACTAGCATCCAAGGCTGGCTGTAATACTAAGAATGGTTAATTCTACGAAATAATTATATTATATAGATTACCATAACGCACTAGATAGCGTATCGCTTTCATAATATAAACCGCCAACAGGGTCACGTGGGCAAAACCAAATAATCAAGAATAAGTTCACCCTAGCTTTCTCGAAACACGCATGACCACCATTTACATCAAATGATGTTTACTTCTATCCAACATTGGAATTAATGAATGGACCTACTTACTGCTAGAAAGACTTCACAAACCCATTCACTTAGAAAACCAGTATTTCAAATATTATCAATTCTAAAACACAATACACATAATATGGGTATGCATACACCTCCCCTCATAACGAAAAAGAAAGACCTATATAAAAAAACGTTCTTTCTTGCGTATTATTCAAACATCCATGCAGTTAATATTGTTTTGGAATATATTTCATGAATGATACACACTATATACAAAAACATGAAATATTATACGTCTCTACACGGGAAAATTACATGCAAATGATGTGTAGTCGCTGGTACATGGAGATAACTTGTATTATGAAATAATTTTTTACTACTTTTAATGCAGCGTTTGAACAAATATGTAATGGTATGCATTTGCTAAATCATCTCCACAAGCACATAATGGATTATATCTCAAATGATTAGAATATTAATCATTATGTATATCGCTACAGTTATTTCTATTTCCAGTATTCAATATAGATAATCTCAT
>JAECUM010057585.1:0-25808 GCA_016617855.1 Megalonaias nervosa
GATAGATAGATAGATAGATAGATAGATAGATATTATACACTGTATCATTGGTATACCAAAAGATGTATACATTTTTTTTATTAAAAAGAAACGAGGCATGTTGAGTTTCCTTGCAATGATAAATGCACAGGAGTTGTATATCAATGATACAACGTCCGTACTATACATATATTTCATTTATATCACACATATATACACATGCAAGCATTCCCAGCGACCTTAAGATTATGCCCATTGTTTCCGCTTCAAAATGTAGTTCAGCATCGTTATCGGCTATTCACATTCTTCCTTGCAAATTGATCAGTTAATTCTTTTTTTTTTTTTCTTTCTATGTTCTGTTTTCATTGATATTGATTAAATAAATATAAGACACTTATAATTTAAATACAAAAGATGGTTGAATGAAGAAAGTGGAGCACTACAAAAACAATACCGTAAAGTTACTGAACACTTAACACTGAGCCATTTATTTACCGGCAGGTATATTGAAACCTAGGGAAATAAAAACTAAGCGAAATGGCGAAGAAGCAAGAGGTAATTCAAACATTTTAAAGTATTTACAGTTGATCTAAGTCGTTTTTATGCTTTAACATTGCTACCGACCATACGATTAATTTTTGTTTTTAATTTGTTTTTTGTTTGCTTCTTTTGTCTCAGTCTCCCATTCTCCTTTCCGTTGGTCGGGTTGGCTGTAAATTTTACCACCACTCATAGGTCTAGAGAAATAGCATGACAGAAGGAAAATTCCACTACGCCCTTTTTCCAGGGATTTTGCCCTTTCCTTGTCACGAAGGTCCAGAGAGAGAGAGAGAGAGAGAGAGAGAGAGAGAGAGAGAGAGAGAGAGAGAGAGAGATCGATCACAGAAGGGTTTTCAATGAAATTGTGTAGAATGTCTAATTCCATTAGAAAACGGGGATTGTTGATATTGTTCCCGTTATTTTTATATCGTAAAAAATGACCAATAAGTAAAAATTCATTGCTGATATCGAGAGCATAGAAGTGATAGCCTACTGTTGAACTATTTTATAATGCGCCTTGGGCGGATCTGAAGTTGAGATAACAACAGTACTGGCAAATCAAATTTACTTTATACGAAAACTTTAAAGGCGATACTATATTTAATGTATGTGGTATAAACACACACACACACACACACACACACACACACACACACACACACGCGCACACACCCTACTTACAAGTGTACGTATGAACATGTTCTTATATCTTTCTACATATTTTTATATGACAATTCTTAAATAGATATTCCATTTTGTAATTGCGTTAGTTGATGCAATATTTCTGTTTCATTTAGCAACAGTATTTGTAAATCGTGAAAATCTATTTTGTGTTCAAATTCATTGTCAAGGACATGCTTTAATTTTAGAGTACAAAATAAATAAATATTTGTAGGGAGTGAGTACGAAACTTGCTAGCAATTAATGTTGATGTAAGTTGTAGTGTACGTCTGGGCTGACTGATTATCTAATTTTTTTATTTAAGCAATATTTATTTACTGCAGTCATCGTGTAAAGTTCACAACATCAAGCTAAAGAGGATTGAGCAACAAGCAAAAGCTTATTTTCAAGTTCTCTCCTCTTTAAGAAACATGTTTACCCTTTTAATATGGCTGATGTGATCAATGAAGACACAATATTGCAAACATTAAAAAGGATAATGTGGTATTAAAAGAAAATTGAATATGATGTGTTGTAATAATGTCAGACAGCTTACAAGAATTTACATTATAAACATGTTACTGTAACCTTACCAAAAAAAAACAAAAACAAAAAACAAAACAAACAACCGAAATAAAAATGGAAGAAACAATTTAAACCATGAAATATTTACTTTATAATATTCGTATGTGTTATTTCATCGTACAGCAGCATATACGAACCAGTCGATGGGTGATGGGATTTCCAAACCACGTTAAATTGTGAAATAATTTAAAATCTATAATCACCACACTAGCATGCTTCTAGACCACATATATTTTAAAATAACAACCCCTCCAAGCCTCCAAATAATAAACAAAATAAAAACAAAACAAACAACACCAATTCTGGGTCCCAAGACCCAAGTGGTGTATCAGAGTGATATGTTAAAATCGGCAGTTAATGCTACTCACTCTTGAGCTACATTAAATTCCTAATCAGAATTTAAATCCTCTACGAGACCGTTTGCGGACCACTCCATGTTTTATGGCACCCTTGTATTCATAGATCATGTTTTTTGAACTATTAAAATTAGATTCAAGTTTCTAGACAGTATTCAGATATCCCGACTGTGCATTGTTTTCAGCGGAATTGAAATAATCAAAACATAAATAATGATATAACGCTACACTGAAGTAGATTCAACAGTTTTCAGAGACGTGAGAGAAGTATTTCGTGTTTTACATAAAACCACAATATTAGTATCAAGACACAATGTGTATTTGTTCGCAAGTCTGGATTGTATAAAAGCATGGATAACGCTTGTTGTGTTGCAAAATAACATTTAGGGAACACAATGCGTCTCGTTGTGCATGCTGCTCGCAGTCATAAATATAACTATGAAACAGGTACAGCTGAATACAGAATAACATTGTCAGATGATAAAACGAATACTGTGGCCTACAAATATGTGGCAACAATTTGGACATACTTCTTTCTGTGACAGTAAAACAAATACGTGTAATATAAAAAGGAGAACAAAGTGAATACAAATTATGTACATAAAAAGATTATAATGATGATATTTCGTCTTCTTGGATGTGCAAAGGTCACTTTACAGTTTTATAATCGCGCCAAACAATATCCACCTTGAAATAAACATTCCAATCATTTATTTTGATACTTTTAGATGTGGGACGTGATTTGGTTTACTTTTTAAAAATAGTCTGCGTTCTTTTGGAAGAAATAAATCATCGTCAAGGGCTAGGTGTCCACGCGGTACAACAACCGCGTCGATGAATTGTATATAGTGTTCATCAAATACGTTCAAATAACAAATCAGCTGATGCCACACGTGAAAATAAACTGTTGAACATGGAAAGAAACAATTTGTTTATGACTCTTAGACAACCAGCATATCATACCACCAATATATCCAGACAACCAGCTTATCACAACACCCGTAAGTTCAGGCAACCAGCTTATCACACCAACAATAAGTCCAGGCAACCAGATTAACACACCACCAATAGGTCCCAGCAGCCATCTTACCAGATCAACAATAAGTCCAAGCAAGCATCTTGTCAGACCAACAATAAGTCCAGTTAACCAGCATATCACACCACCGGTAGGTTCAGACAACCAGCATATCACACTACCGGTAAGATCAGGCAACCAGATTATCATACCATCTGCAAGTTCAGGAAACCATACTTTCACGCCACCAGTAAGTTCAGGAAACAGGCTATTTACACCACCAATACGTCTATGCAACCAGCTTATCAGACCAACAATGTGTTCAGGCAACAGTTTATCACACTAACAATACCTCCAAAGAATTCTGTTGCTGCTGATTTGTTGCCTAAACCAATCAGGTAAATGGCTACATTGTTTTCTTTAAGTCGTTCGTGGTTTTATCGAAAGGCCACCTGGGTTAGGAGGTTGAGTCGAACCACCTCTCTTCTTCACTATTAACAACAACTGAATGACTTAATACAACAATTACATTATAAAGCGCAACTGCAGCTGTTGTAGTTCTTTTTGTTATTCTGTAGTTATAGCAACTATATTGACACACTTTTTTGATTCAGAGTTTCAGCATCTCTTTTAGTAAGAGTTTATGCCTTTTCATTTCTTTAATTTTTTCATGTTAAACTTATAATCCTCAGAATTGCAACCTTGTCTATTTTGAAAAATGGCGTTTTCAAACCACTTTGTTTTTTTATTTCTTATTTTAGTCCTAAAGTCATCTTATTTTAATCCTAAAGGCATCTTATTTTAATCCTAAAACTCATCTTATATGTTCGTCACGACATTCTGATTATAATTTAGCAGGTGCTCTTTTTGATGCGACAACTTTAATAGCCTCTTGATATCTTCCCATCTCTCTTTTCGTGATGTGGTGGAATAACCTTCAGATAATATCTTCTTGTGCGATGCAATATCATTTGGACAGTTGGTTCTTCTTTAGCTCTGACTTTTTCAGCTGAAAAAAAACAACTTGCTAAAAAATTTCGTCCAATCTTGGAATTAATCCGTTCAATTCAGCTTTTCCTTCCCTAAATCCCCTTCTTAATTCGTTCTCATCATTTCAAATTTCTTCGTCGAACAGTAAATTTAATCGGATATAAAGATTGAGTTGTGTTTTGCACAGGCAGTGCTTTTCGACTTCAATTCACTGCCATGCAGATTTTGATTTTGTTGGTATCTTGGAGTGTTTCATAATCTATCCTAAAACACATTAGTTATGGCGGAAGAAGGAACAGTTTGTTTATTTGCTAAATCACCGATGTTTAATTTTAGTCTTTCTGATCGTACCTCTATCTTGACAGGTGATACAAGTTTCGCATCATCGCTGTTTAATCTTCAAACTAAGTACATTACTGTATCATTCCTTACATTTGACCTGTATTTCACCCTCAGTATTTATAAGCACACTTCTCACATGTTTGCTTATAGCTTTGACTCCTACAGTATAACCAGTTTCTTTGGATAATAACCTTTAACTTAATGTTCATGGAATAGTGATGTCTTTGTCATGTATTGCGATTAATCTTCAAAACCATTAACAACAGTTACAGTACCTCCAACTTGAATTTGTATTGTATCAGCATGGGGGAGGAGGAAAGCGGGTTTTCAGTAGTATATCGTCGGACTGATAATGTAAGGATCGCATATTAGATACCGCTTAGACCCGAACGAGTAAGAAGCCTGGGTGTATCCTTGGATATGTAAGTTATGCTCGACCAATATAAACTTTAACTGCATAAACATTTTAGCAGCAAAATTAGGTATCAGGAGATGAAATATAAAACGCAAAGATGTTAAAAATCTGTAAAAATGTATAGACAAAATATCAGATACAGATAACACATTTCAAATCTCTAAATCATTATTAAAATGTATTTTGTAAACCGCGTTCTCTTAAAAAGTCCAACTTCTTCTCGGGCCGTACATCTTTGTAGTTTCTTCAAGCAGTTCACCTCAAAATACTTCTGTCTCACAGGGAGAAAATCGACACACTCGACAAGAATATGCTCCGCTGTCAGTGCAGACATTCTGGTCGAGGCTCACCCCCCTTCATGAGGTATGCGTGGGTAGTGTATGTATGTTCGATACGCTATCGGCATCATACCACCTGATTTCCCCATTTGTTCCACATGATGCATGGCTCTCGTCAGTGGTAGGTTTGATGTCCTTAAGTTTGTCTGTAGCGTTTTCATACCACTTATTTTGTCAAGTATGACGATCATGTTGATTTATATAACATTTTAAGTCAGTACATGGAATTTTCCATTCCAAAATGGGTGACTGAACGGCACCTTTGACTGTTTTATCTGCGTTTTCATCACCGTTTGTGTTAAAGTGACTAGGCAGCCAATAATACAGAATGTCTTTCCCAGACCAAATGAGAACGCAATGTTTCTGTAATATCTCGGATATTAACGGGTTGTCGGATTTAAGATTCTGCAAGGCTTTCAATGTGGAAAGGGAATCCGAAATGATAAAATAATAATTCGTTTTTAGAGAGGTTTCAGCTTAGTTCTAAGCTTTGAGTATGGCTGTAAATTCGCCAGTAAAAATTTAGGCTTTGTCCGGTAAAAGGCTGAAGATGGTGTCATAGGGTTTTGCAATATCAGCTCAACTTTGTCTCCATCGTTCGAACCCTTCGTAAACAGAAACGTATAGTTACGATATGGGGCTCAGATTTCATTAACCTTTTCTCTGAAAAAGGAGAGGATTTATTGAGTGCTTCTTGAGTTCGTAAAGCTCTAATATTATTTCGGGAGGTTTTAATAACCACAGTAGTGATTTGGGAATAAAAAGTTGTGTATCACTTCCAAAACATATTTGCCCAGGGCCGGATTAGGTAACATGTTGGGGGCGGTGGTCTTTTTTTTTCTCCAAAATTTCAAAAGGGCAATAACTTTCCTCGAAAGGGCACCAGAGCAAAATCTATGTGTCTATTTACTCAAAGTGTGGTACTCTAGATTCGTTTTCCTATAGGAATACGAGATTGTTTTTATAATGGTTTTGGACTCCAGCCCTCCTAAATATTCAGATATCGGGTGGGCAGTTGAGACTGGACCACTATATAAAGTTACAAATATGCACATGTTTGGTAGGCACTTGAGACTGGGCTACTATATACAACTGTTAGCATCGGAAGATTGATAAATCACACAATTATCCAAGTTCAAAGCATTTCTACGCTCAAACATCTACAAGGCTTAAACATCAGGTTTAGCTACAGAAATTTATGTTAGACTTTAACTCTTTTTAAGGTTAAAGTTTGTTATGAGGATCTATCAGTGCAAAGGAGTACTGGCGTTATATTCAAAGCCAAAAGAGCTTCTGCTTTTTCGAGGGGGGGGGTATTCATAAGGAAGTGTGTGTGTGATTTAGATATTTAACGTAGCTTTAACAATTTGTCACTCATATCGCTACAATGTGTGCAGTGGCAGTTTATAGTGATGTCTAGCACTGGGGCATCATGCCGCAGACATGTAGCATGATGTCCCACCCAGTCACATTATCCAGACAACAGGCCAACCGATCCTTACACTAACCTCTCAATGCTGAGCGCCTAGCGAGGCAGCTGTTAGTACCCGTTTTAAAGTCTTTGGTATGACTCGGCCGGGGTTCGAACCCGCGACCTGCCGCATCGGAGGCGCACGCTCTAACCACTTAGGCCACTGAAGCGGCCCTCTGTCGTCGAAACCTTTCAGTCTGGAGACCCGAGCTAACTGTACCTTCCCTCGTCATAAGCGCTAATTCAATTATTTCACCCGTAGCAAAAAGAAATTCATCAGGCAAGGAAAAGTAATAAAGAGTTTAAGAAAATCATAAGCGTTGAAGGATCTTGTTTTTGTTTTTCGGTTGTTTTTTTGCGCATTCGCGTGCATGTGTGCGTGTGTGTGTGTGTGTGTGTGTGTGTGTGATAAACATGTAGGGTGTCTGCGAGTTTTATTTTTCTATTCTAACCTTAATCTGCATATTAATCTACTTTCTCGAACTTGCTCGAAACAGTTGACGCTATACTCACTTGGTCTTGTTTGCACTCCACAATTCCTTAATTGACTTATCCATTGCTTCTGATGAGCGGTGGCTTGGTAACTAAATCATAGGGTCGAGGCTTCCAATAATCCTGCCATAACAGGCCCAAGTCATCTCTGTTTCTTTCGCCTCAGTCTCGTTGTCTCGGTGCCAGTTATAATACCTTGATAGAATTTGATACTCGTGTCATCGTGAAACCGTTGCTCTACCGCATTACACATCACCTTTCCTCACATTTTCGGATACTAGCAGCTCACCTTACCAACCCAAACAAAAGCACGCGCGAATCAAAAAGACTGCAAATCATGCACCACACCAGATACAACACGTGCAAATTTAATTACGATAAAGGCTTGTTCTTTCACGCTGTCCTTGTTAAGTCTGATTGTCAGTGGTAGTTGAACCAATTCTAGAACGAAGTAGCGGTCTTGTACAATAAATCATTATTAACAATACGATGCAAGAAGACTGTCCTTCTATCTGTCACCGTGGTCTTGCATCGATTTTTAAACCATTGCTCCCTGACTGACACAAGAATTTTCTCATTCTTTCTTTTTTATTTCTTAAACAATAAACAACATCACATCTATATATACGTAGACACACATGTTGGAATATCTGGAGAACTCCTTACAGTCCCTAATTTTAGCATAATAATCAAGACATATCGCTTCTAAACAGCGATTTGGGACTCTATACTTCGCCGGGCTTAGGAAGTTCAGAAACTAAATCACGTCGACATACGATGGAGGTGTTAATTTGTACTCGTTGCTTGAGTTTTGTTTATAATGCTGAAATTAAGTGAGCGACATTTTGACGCATGTCTGGGGTTTTACTGACAAGACATCACTACACTGACGCCATAGCTAATTATTTATTGGATTTTGTAGAATTAAAGAGAGAGAGAGAGAGAGAGAGAGAGAGAGAGAGAGAGAGAGAGAGAGAGAGAGAGATGCTGAAAGGTCAAATAGTGGCAAGTATATTGCCGAGGGTCATAACATAAAATATATATATATATATATATATATATATATATATATATATATATATATATATATATATATATATATATATATATATATATATATATATATAATGTGAGTTTCTGAATATGTCAGTCGTAGCTACACGGCTGAATTCAATAACCTTACATGTTCTCTCATGGACGAAAGAGTACGTTTGCTTGTCCGAATACATCTTATGGATGGATGGAATGAAGAACTTATGTATAAATAAAGTGTACGCCAATCAATTCATTCTTTTTATGCAAATGTAACTAAAAAATAGAAGGATGAATTAAAAATAAGTTTTCTCGACAAATTATCTTCATTCCCAAACTTCTTTGCCACGTATTGTTTTCAAATTAAATATTTTTTTATTACCCCCTCCATCTTAGACAGCAGTTAGCAAGTGCACTCCTCGCTTCTATCAGCAAACCTTTCTGTATTCTTTACAAACCATTATAATCAAGAGTTGTCGTAGAGATAAACCGGTAACATAATGGACATATTCAGAGGGAGGTAAAAGTCTTATGAAACTGCATGAACATTAATCCCTGAAATCCTGTGCAACTATAGTGCCTATAAAAATAAACTGCAACCATAATAATAAAAGTCTGTGACAGACAATATAAGTCAAAGTGATATACTTTTTATTGTAAGTATTGTAAGTATGTAGTACCTGCGGAGATACAACAGTCAAAAATCTGTGTGAAACTACATTGCACAGTGCCTGAAAAAGTGATGTTAATTCAAGCATCAGAACAATAAGTGGAACATAAACTGTAGGTAACATTGACCTAATCCACTTGTAGGAATATACTCCACACTAACATGACCAGTGCCTCAGAAGTGAAATGAAACAGCAAAATTCACCTAAGTGGATGAAGCGTAGAAAATGTCAACGTTACATAAATTTGGTGAAATCGGCTTTTTGGATACAGTAATAACAGTAATGTGTCGCTCATGGAGTTTCATGATTCTGCTATGAACAGGGGGTGGTGCAATCCTTTTACTCACAAACACTGACTAAAGTCAGTCAAGTACGTGATTATGTTGTGAAAATATGGGAATTAATAGGTGAATGTATTTCCAGTTATTTGCTTATGGGAATAGCAGTCTGTTACATTTGTTAATTCTTTCTTTCTTTGAAGAAAGAGTTGAAGAGGAGCAACTGGAACATTATTGGTCTCTGCGAAGTGTGCTGGAGAAACGTTGGCGAAATAACAACGGATGAATGGCATAAGCTCTACTTCAGCGGAAGAGCGGACAAACACAATCATGGCGTTGCATTTCTTGTCCACAAGGGCATTGTGAACAGCATTATGGGTTGCTGCCCAGTCTCAATCAGGCTCATTACCATCTGCCTGAGGGCGATTACCTTCAGCATCACAATCACACAGACCTATGCACCCACATCTAACTATGATGACAACGAACTGGAGAATTTTTATAACCAACTGCAAGATGTCACTGACAACTCACCTACGAAGGGAATTCTGTTTGTACAAGGAGACTGGAATGCAAAGGTGCGAGTTGATTCACAAACTGGCAAAACACCTGTGGACCCTTCTGCAATGCAGAAACAAATAAAAGAGGACTCAGGCTCTTGGAGTTTGCTGCCTACAACAATCTTGTGTTAGCCAACATATTCGGTCCTCACAAAGCATCTAGAAGAAGGACCTGGCACAGTCCAGATGGACAACATCACAACCGTACTGACTACATCTTGGTGACAAAACGATTCTGCACAGGACTGAATATCACCAGAACACGAAGTTTTCCAGGAGCAGATATTGAAAGTGACCACGATTTATTAATGTCAACGTTTCGCCTCGACCTGAAAGTGATCAAAAAGACTAACAAACCAAGAATCAGATTTGACCTTGAATAATTGAAAGATCCAAAAGTCGCAGAAGCTTTCCAAGCAATGATAGGTGGTAAATTTGCACCTTTGATAACCCTGGACAGCCAGGACACTGACCTAGAGTCCTTAACAACCACATTCAACACAGCTGTGACTAGCACAGCTAGGGAGATCATTGGCAAATATCGTCGAACAAAAAACCTTGGATCACAACAGATGCCCTTGAACTATGCGACAAAAGAAGAGAACTGAAAAAGAAAAAGGAGATCATGAAGGAGCTAGAAAATACAGAGAGATAAACAAGATGATCAGGAAAAGCACGAAAAACGCAAAGGAATCCTGGATAGAAAGACAATGCTGCAAAATCGAAGACAGCATGAGTAGAAATGACAGCAAAATGACATATCAACTGGTGAAAGATCTCACAAACAATAAACAAGGGAAAACTACCACCATCAAAGACAAATCAGGAAAATGCCTCACAGAAGATCAAGAGATCCTCAAGCGATGGACAGAATACTGCTCTGAATTATACAATAATAAGACCCAAAGAGATCCAGCATTACTAAATTGCTCTCAGGCAGATGAAATTGATGACAACCCCATTCTTCGTGAAGAAGTAGAAATTGCAGTTAGGTCACTAAAGAAAGGAAAGTCAGCCGGCATTGACAACACGCCAGCAGGGCTCATTCAAGCAGGAGGAGAAGAGATAGTCACAGTCCTAACAACAATCTGCAACAAGATATGGCAGACAGGAGAACAGAGCCACTACATGGACTCAATCCTTGGTCATCGTGCTCCTCAATAAAGGAAACCTACAGCTATGCCAAAACTACAGAACCATCAGTTTGATCAGTCACCCGAGCAAAGTTATGCTGAAGATAATTCTCAACAGACTAAAGGCTCAAGCAGAGAAAATTATTGCTGAAGAGCAGGCAGGCTTCCGAGCAGGAAGGAGTACCACAGAACAAATCTTCAATCTCAGACTCCTTTGCGAGAAATACCTTCAGCATCAACAGAATCTATACAACGTCTTTATAGATTTCAGAAAGGCCTTTGATAGGGTATGTCATGCAGCCTTATGGGCAACAATGAGCAGGTTGTTGAGCACCTCTATGACAAAGCCACCAGTGCTATCCTCATCAATGGCAGCAGAGGAGATTGGTTTCGAACAACAGTTGGAGTCAGACAGGGATGTATACTGTCATCTACACTCTTCAAAATTTTCCTGGAAAGGATCATGGAGGATGCCTTGCATGGCCACAAGGGCACTGTCAGCATCGGAGGAAGAATAATCACCAACCTTCGCTTCGCAGATGATATTGATGGTTTAGCAGGAGATGAAAATGACCTGGCTGTCTTGGTTGAACGCCTCGACACAACCTCCACAGCATACAATATGGAGATTAGCGTCTAAAAAACCAAACTGATGACAAACAACACCAATGGTATCAGTGCAGATATAAACGTCAGTGGACAGAAGCAGGAAAGAGTCACAAGCTTCAAGTACTTGGGATCAATTATCACAGATGAGGGTTCCGAACCAGAACTACTTTGCTGGATTGCCCAGACAACAGCAGCAATAACAAGGTTGAGACCAATATGGAAAGATACCAACATTGCTTTTGGTTCCAAAATAAGGCTGATGCGCTCGACTGTCATATTCATCTTTCTGTATGCTTGTGAAACATGGACGCTCACATCACATCTACAAAGAAGGATTCAAACATTAGAAATGAGATGCTACCGCAAGATCCTGGGCATCTCATACATTAACCATCTAGCAAACGAAGAAGTCCACAACAGGATCCAACGAGCCATCGGATCCTATGAAGTCCTCTTGACCACTGTAAAAAAGCGCAAACTGAAGTGGTACGGTCATGTCTCAAGATCATCTGGACTGGCAAAAACAATCTTACAAGGCACAATGCGAGGGTGCAGAAGAAGAGGCAGACAGAAAAAGAGGTGGGAAGACAACATTAAGGAGCGGACAGGCATGGGATTTGGAGGTTCCCAAAGGGCGGTAGAGAACAGGAAAAGATGGAGAGAATTGGTTGTAAAGTCAACTGTGGTGCCCCAACGACCTCTTGGATTAAGAGATTGATGATGATGATGATGAGACATTTGTTACGGACATCAACAGCAGAAACTCATATTCAAGGCCATGGGAAAGCAAGTACATACATTGTGTCGTAAATAGTGAGCGGGATAATGTGTTGTTAGCTAGGGAAACATTGTGTCATAAATAGTAAGCCGGAACCTTTGCTAGCTATGGAAGCTGCACAGATACTACGATTTATCAAGATGGAGCCAGATAATAATGAGATACAGAATACAGTATACGCAGATTGTTTCAAGGGGGTGGGCATGTTAAAAGATTTTAAGCTAATCCAATAAAAGGAATGAAATCCACTGTATTGTCCTTGAGACGTATTCCATTCAGTTTTAAAGAAAAAGTCGAAAGGAGGCTGGACTAAGTTGAGGGAATGGGCATACTATAGATGGTCTAGGGTCTAACATCATGGATTTTTCCAGTTATAATTATTCGATAGGAAAACGATGAAATACGACTGAGTCGATATGACGCAAACAAATACGGTAATAGTGAGGGAAAAACATCGTATTCTTGCAGATTAATAGTTAATAAGTAATTATCAACGACCAGTGTACAGCATTTAG
The DNA here is from genome assembly GCA_016617855.1 of Megalonaias nervosa. NCBI lineage: Eukaryota > Metazoa > Mollusca > Bivalvia > Unionida > Unionidae > Megalonaias > Megalonaias nervosa. The sequence goes on from JAECUM010057585.1 coordinate 12,760, forward strand.
CAAATTAGACGTCAAGTGGGGATATCACCAAATACAAATGAGTTCAGAGTCGCGTGGTATGACTACATTTGTTATGTCTAGGGACTCTATCGTTACAAGCGATTGATGGTTGGCGTTAGCTGCCTGCATGAAATGTATCAATGAGATATTCAACGGGGATTTAATGGTTGTGATGGGGTTCAGCACGTGCAAGATGACATTATTGCGCCTAGTCGAAGTTCAGAGGAACATGACCAGAGATTGAACCAAGCTCTAGAATGTATATAATTTATGGGGCTTAACTTGAACCAAACAAAGTGACAGTTCAGCATGTCGCAGTTGGGACACGTCCTTTCGGCAAAAGATACTGGACCAACAAATGTGAAATTAAAAGCAATTGCAAATGCGCTAACACCAACTAATACATTGAGATCAGGTGTTTTCTTGGACTCTTGAATCACAGTTGACGTTTTATTTCTGACCTCGACACTATTTCTAAACCACTTCGCAGGCTAATGGGTAAGGGTGAACCATTCGCATCGGGTTGCTGAGCAACATGAGTCATTAGACAAAGTGAAGTCAGCACTTACTAATACAGAAACGCTTTGATACTTTAATCCGGATGCCAGGACAAAAGTAACAGAAGATGCTAGCCAAGTCAGATTAGGTGCGGTCTTAGTTTAAGAAGTGAATCGAGAACATATGGACCTATGTTGCGCAGGTATACGTTTAAAAGGTGTTGAGCGCAGGGAATCGCAGATGAAACAAGAGGCGCTTGCTCTTCTCAGGGCATGTGAGAGGTTCAAGTGTACATTTATGAGATAAATTTCAAAATGAGTGCAGATTATAAACCCCATGTGATCATGAATGCAGCCTTATACTTGTTCTGTGAGATAGAGCTGGGGTAAAGAAAATATTGCAGACGTGCTATCCCGCTTAATGCCATTAGATGATAACACATAAAATAATGCTGCAGAGGAATGTATTCGATTTTGTGGCAGAGTACTCCACAGATCGATGCTGACCCCAAAAATATAGCTCGAATCGGGACATGGTGAAGAACATTCTTGATTGGAGAAATTTCTTACTGTCTGGTATGATATGCACAGTGAAACAGAAACGATATCTTCCTGTCAATGATGATATGACCGTTTTTGGAAAACTTGAGCTCAAGGGAACAAAACTTATTAGAGCCTGGAAACTTCGATCTCCTGTGGTAGTTTTAGTACAAGAAGGACATCCTGGTATTGCAGGCATAAAGCAAACTGTGAGCAGCACGGTATGTTGACAACGCATTGACAAGGACAGTGAACGATATTGTAGAACTTGCCACGTATGTCGGCTTGTATAACAGGCTCCGCCATTAGAACCTATGAAGCGAACATTTGTACGTACAGGACCTTGGCCAGATGTTGAGGCGGACTTATTGGAACCATTTCTGTGATTATATGTTTGCCGTCGCAGATTACTCTAGTGGATATTGCAAGGCAGACACTTTCAAATCTACGACAAGTGAGATAAGTGTTTCAAGGATGGAGAGAGTGTTTCGCACTGACGGACTGCCAAAATCTATTACCACAGGAAACGGTTCCCGAAGATTGCCAGAGGACTATCTGGACAATACTTAGAAAAGAATTCCGCAAAGCAAGAAAACTTAAGAAAATAACGCCATCATGATCGTAGGTCAGTGGAGACAGCGAGAGACAGAACAGATCACTTCTGAAAAGATTAACATTGCACTAGTTGAAGGAAAATATTGGAAATTAGAAGTGGTCGTATATTTGATATGTACTGAAACATTCTACGTTCAAAGCATGTTTGAGCCCAGGTGATATCATGTTTCTGAGAATCATCTGAACTAAAATACGATGTGTGTAACAAATGAAAATCATTGCTGATTTAGAAGTTGGAAATTGAGATCAAGAAGGAATACAAAAAAGGGCAATTATATTGAGATACATCGTGGAAAATGCAGGAAAGTGACATTTGTCCAGTTTGTAAAGTGCTGTGAAAACAGAAGGAGAAAAAACTGTCCACTAACTTTGAAACAGAACCTATCGGGTTATTAGTAACCATAGAAACAATATTGCTGTGCAGTAACATGACTGTCTAAAGTACAAAAGAAACTGAGTACACGTAGAGAATTACAATGAACGTACAAGTGACTGTTTTGGCGAGAACAGTCAAGGAAAGGTCTGGCTCAAGAGGTTTGTACAGACGTCGCGAAGGAAATTATTATGCCTGAGATTCGTAAAAGGAGAGATGACAGAAATGATCTTGCGCATTTAACAACGCGTGAAATGAACATATCTACATTTATTACTATACCTGTGAGACCAGCACATCTAAGAAATCCGCCTGTGAAAGTCAAGGACTATGTTTTGGAGTAACTGTGTCTTGTTTGATTAGGAATAATTAAGAACTGAATTTTAGTGTACTTAGTGTGGGATCATTTAACAAGGTCATTTGGCATTGTCGTTATTTTAAGTCGCGAAATCCAAAGATATTTCTTGTGCGATTAGCGAATTCAGGGCCTGAAATATACTTTAGCGCAGTGGCCAGTAAACTTTTCGCGTGAGGGACCGTATTGCAATTTTGTCTCACTCACGAGACCGTTTATAAACGTGGCCTACGTTTTAGTACCAGTTGGCACAAGCTATGCAAGGCTGGCGGACCTCACAGAAACGTTTGGTGGGTCGGATTCTAGTCCGCCGGCCGTATGTTGGACAACTCTGTTTTAGTGATTTCAAATTGGTTTAACAGGAACATTCTAGGACTGTATATTTTCAATCGTAAATTTAGAGCATAAATTAAAGTTTTGAAGTTAAATAAGTGTTTTGCTTGTTCTATTCTCATTGTGATAGCTTAAGCTTTGTGAACTTTTTGTATACTACCTTGACCTTTTTTAGATCCCGAATGCAGTAAGAACGCTCTTTACACGCATATGGTATGAAATTGATTTATTTTAATTTAAAGTTGTGAGCTAATGCAAATTATTACAAAGTAGATACTTTATAGAGTAATCGTACCTCAAAAGATAGGATTGTAGTTTTCCGATAAATAATGACTGCTCCAATCTTTATGTATGTAACGATTGGTCGCTGGGCCAGAACGTCTGTCTGCGTCTCGAATAAACAATATGGCGCCTGGAGCGACTTGATTCGCCTCTGGTTTACTCCGTAGAATCTGTCCTTACGTTTGTACCATCCGTACGATTGGTATAGAATGTTTGCAGTCACCGAAAGGCAATCGCTTATTAGAGAACAAGAGATATAATTATATTGGTAGTAAAGGGTGTCAGCATTCACTGAGCGGCACTCCATTATTAGAGAACTAGTTGTGTGAGCATGTTGGTGGAAAAGTATTGACCAAGAAGCAATCCCTTGTCAGAGAACTAAATGTGTATGTTGGTTGGTGGTAGGGGTATTGGCATTCACCGAGGGGCAGTCCCTTATCAGAGAGCTAGATGTTTAAGTTTGTTGGTGGTAGGGATATTGGCAAGAGAACCAATAATGTGTTAAAAGTGCCCGTTAATACCAACCGAAACCAAATCAATCATGTGGTCTCTTTTTTCTGTACTTAAGCCAATATTAGGAAGATGACTGCTGACTAAAAATGTTTGCTGGTTGTAAAATATAGATAGGGACTATGAATGCATGTCGCAAGATCGAGTTCAGTGTACGTGACAGCGGACGCAAATTACAGCGAAATGATACTGTAAAAATATTGGGAAACAGAATCATTCAGTCCTGATTAAATGGTGTGTGTGCGTTTGAGTGTTTCATAACACAATTTTATATGCATATAATCTCTCAATGATTGTTTATGCTTTAAGTGTTGTTTTGCTATCTTTAAGGAGCACACTTCTGTGTCATGAAGAAAAAACACGTGTATGAAATTTTTGTTCTTGCAAAAACACAAATGTATGACTTATAAGTACATGTAAAATATTTGGGCTTACATATGTAATCGAGGTCTGATTTGAAAAGTAAAGACGTCTTTTTATATACATATTCCAAGGACTACGACTGTTACCGTAAAAGCTGATGACTCAATTTAAAACTTTAATGTGGCGAGGATCTGTATCGCAGAATAAATCTGTCTTGTCGAAAAACCGGAAGGACAAACGGAATTGGATCAATTAGAAGATAGGGAAAGAAGAAAATATAGCAGACACTGGAACAGAAACCCTGAAGCTAGACCTTTCCAACCTATGGAAAATGGCATAAAGAAAGTTGACATGAGAGAAAAGGGCATCTCAAAGCTGTTAACTACGAATGCAGGATTATTAATAATTTATCTGAGGTATTCTTATCATGGCTTCCTTTTCATGTTTAATGCAACTGCAAATCGCAATGACATATTCACACACATGATTGACGGAGGAATGAATGTGCATTCAATATGATACATAAAGTTATCGTTACTGTAAATAAAGGTACAGAGTAAAAAGGGAATTATACAATCTTCCCATTATGACCTGTAATTGTGTGCATGACGGCATGTTATCTTCATCGCCAGAAACTGTTTACTAACGTTAGTAATATTGTTTAAGTTAGAAGTGCATGTACATAAATCTCTCTCTCTCTCTCTCTCTCTCTCTCTCTCTAAAAATAATAAAAATTGAAGGATCTTAATGTTATAAACGTATTTCTTGACACAACTGTTTTCGCGGTAAATACGGTAAAATTTAAAGTAACAGTGATTAAAGGTGAGTGATAATGTACATTTACAAATGATCATACATAAACAAATGCATATACAGTATAGTGAACATTCACCGTGAGAACTAAAGGAAACAACTTTTCACAACTTTACATACGCAACGTAAGTGTCATTACCAATTAAGTGAACACAACTGGCACGGGTGCAGAGTGGTTTTAATCTTCTGCCACACCGAGAGGCAAGTATAATTTTAGAAAATTAATTCGTGATTAAAATTACTAAACCTTCAATGGTTAGAAAAACGCGAGCTGGTAACACAACTTACTTATTTCATAAGCTTTTATCAACTGCAGCTATTACTTCCTTCATGTACGAGAAATGTGGCAAGTATCCATTGTGTCGATGCCGATGCTGCCAATTGATGAACAAATTAGAATATCTGACGTTAATAGTGTTACTGAAAATTTTTACTTAGAATACGTTTAGTATCAAAATAGATGAAATCAAAACTTTAAAATGCGTATTAGCTGGAAATTTATCACAAACGTCATAATGAGATTATTACATGTATCAGTGGGAGAGAAATGATATACAAACATACTCCATCAGGATAAACAGATCTTAAAATGTTTAAAGGCTGTTGACCCACTAGTATACATTTATGTAATCAATGAAAAGGCGCCATGAAAAATGCACGAAAATGAACCCCAAACAACAACAACAAAGAAAAGCAGGCTTCAAGCATTAATTCTTTATAATTAGTTCTCCACATTAATCATGCAATTTATATTACGTCACAAACAGAGAAAACCTCAAGAGTTTTGTTAACCAATGCTTCAAGCTCGCCCGCGAATAACTGGAACTTCTCCGTAACGATATAGATATTCGTCAGCTTGACAAAGTTAGGTTCGCACCGCGAAAGACTACACGAGAAGGCTTCACCGCAGGCTTTGAACAAACTAAACAGACTGTAGTAAAGATCACGGAAACTTCGGAATTACTGACGAAAATCGTTAGCACCAATGCGGAGATAATTGGATCACAACAACAACCCAATCTGATCAGGCGAGCGCCAGTACAATTAGCATACATGCAAAGACTGAGGAAATACAAAAGTACGTTGGAGACACACTTGCGCGTGTCCCAAAAGTAAAAACATCCAAGTATATATATGCTGAAATCAGAGGTTCTAAACTTTAGTCAAAACAAACGACGGAAGCTAACCTGTGAAGATCCTTCAAAGTTTGCCTCTAACATACACAATGCTAAGGAATTTAAATAAAAATTTGTTGGCGTCTCTATTACCGGCGAATACGTGAGCATCTTACTTAAATAAGCACAGGCCTGCATGGGTATAGAGGAAGCGGACTGACACGACGAAAATAAGCAGCCAAGATACTATGCTACCTGAGCTTGAGAACCTTGTTAACCTCTATCAAATTATGGGTGAAGAAAAAGCTGAAACAAAATGTAATACCTTTAAATAAATATTCTAAATACGTTTACAACAAATATATGGGACTACGTTTGGGGAGTCTGGCAAAACGGATATGCCTCCCAATGTCACACTTAGGTCTTCTCCAACAAATTTACCTGGAATTGTTCCCGTATGGTTGACCCAAACACAACTTGATCAGCTTAATGAGACAAAAAAAAAAAAAAAAGAACACCCAGGTGAGATTAATGTTATTCAAGTCAGAGGTGGCACGGATACAAACGATCGGTGGAAAATATCCATTCGTCGCGGCCTTTCCAGCGTTCTTAGGGCTGTGGCTCCCACGGTTGCAAAAGCGGGTGCGTTAGTGGCTTTCGGGACTGTATCCGGGACGGCTCTGAAAAATGGCTTTTGGATGCTGCATAATGTCACCTTGGACATGAATAAAAAAAGGAAAAGTTCTTGGAATATCCAGCCGGAGCCACATATTCCCAAGTGAAGGCGGTTTTCGATGGAAGCGAAACTTTTGCTACATCCATTGCCAACAGGACCTGGGAGGTATGGGATCTCACACATAATACACATAATAATGCCTCGACATTTATTGTATTTTGATTCGTACAGGCCTGCACTACCACTTGAAGTTGTTAATTATTTAACCCGATGCGGTGGACGACAACCGCTGTTTTATTCAATACTGCCGTTAAAATCATCCAAACACTATTTCTACAACGATGAAGTAAAATTCGCTGCTGCATCTACCACGGTTACATTTCTCATATTTATGTTAAGCTAACATTGACTACTTTAAGAAGGGAAAGATCTCGACTGTTATTCACCGAGAATGCATTTGGGCTCGTAACAGGTCTTGGATGAATAAGATCGTCATGAATGCGGTGCCAAACCCCAGCAACAAACAATTGCCGGAGACTTATATATTCCCATTAAGATATTTTCTGTGACTGTATGACGGTTGTACAAGTGAAGAAATGTGCTTGGATGGAAGTGCGTACACGTATTGCAGATGAACAAGGCAAGCATGCCGAGCAATTAATCTTCACGATGAGAATATTAATAGAAGAACAATGATACACCTTTACAGATACCGACGCGAAAAAATAATTGTTGTAGATGCTATTTGCGAATTCACCGCCGCAACCACTGTTGATCTTGGTGATGCTGTAATTCTTACCACAGCAATTATCATAGTTACACCAATCGGATTTGTTTTTCTAGCTGTATTGATAGCAACCGGTGACGCGGGAGCTGCTGGAAGAGACATCCCGCTACAGCTGTGTTCGCGAATACGTGTCTATTCAGAACTTTGAAGCCAGTTGGAATATCATGTTAATAGGTTGGATTGAAAATCATCTAGAGTTTCTTATGTTTTAATTTTATTAGAAGTATAATTAGTATCGAAAATTATAATAAAAGTATTGTCAATATTCTTAATGTGTCTAGGTATCAAATATATCTTTAAGTTCAGATATATGTAAAATGTGTAATCTGTGTTGACATTTTGAACTAGTTGTTTCATGGTAGGGGTACTTTGTCAACGAATCAAAGATTTTTATCTAAGTGCTCATAGTATTTGAAATTTTTTCTTGATTTTTATTTTGACAGTTAAAGTTGCTGAAATTAACAAGAACTTTCATTTCTGTGCATTTCAATTAAGGTGAGATTATGTCTTCATATCCATCCATTAGTAATGTAGTGTATCTATTCAACCATTGAAGATACCGGCCTGAACATTTGGGATATGATTGGGGTGGTCTTTAGAAGCACACGTTGGTTTTAAGATTTTAATATGGCCCTTAGTGGTGGGACCAGGGTTGGGTATAATTTCTTTTCTTGTAATTGTCAATATTTTAAGTATTGTTGGTGGAGATCTGAATGTTGGTTTCGCGTCATCATCAATACCTGGAACGTAGTTTGGGATCCACACTCTGGTCTTGCCCCAAGAGTGGGCCCTGTGGATTCTGCCCCGGGTCACAACTAGTATGTATGTATGTATGTATGTATGTATGTATGTATGTATGTATGTATCTAGTGCATGTGTGTTGTGTATGTGTGTGCCATGACTCCATTTTTACCATAAAGAAATAGAAAGCTTGCCCGTTAATTAGTATGTTTTACTGGGGTGGGATGGGAAATGGTCAATTTTCACTCCGTAAAACCTTGTGATGATCTTTACAATCCATTACACAACAAATAGCTTGCACGTTCTACTGTTACAAAACAGTGTATCAAAATACTTTACTACTGGTGGTAGGAGAATGCATTACTATTGATTATGATTATTTTTACGGCAACAGATTATATTCTTTTCTTTTAAAATTAATATGAAAGTATCAACACACAGCCTCTCGAGGCCTACCTGCCATTTGCATCTTAGATTACCATTTTAATGCGTCACTTGATCATATTACGCGTAGTCAAGCTATATTTTTAAACGATGAAACCCTACGTACATCGAGGCTTTAAACGCGATTTCAACCTTTGGACATTTAAACACGGCTTAGGTAAAAATATCGACATGTTAAAGAAGAAACAAAACTCACAGAGAGAAGAAAGAAATTCAAAGTAAAATTTAAAAAATTTAATGAGCAGTGCACCCGTAAATGACGTATTTGCTATGCAGGAGTGTTTTTTAGACTAAGTTCAAGTATCATGTTTTTATATTAGTGCTGGAAATACCAGCACACATTAACAATGAAGCACATTATTGTCTAATGTATGGGTTTCCGCCTTGGAGTGAAAAGTTGTTTGGTGGTCAGCTAGACGAATAAGCCGAATAATGGTGTGCGGCCGGAGAATATACTGGATTTTATAAAATAATCCGATTTATATAATAGATTGTGATAATCTATCTTTTCTACCTTTATCTTTTATTTTATATACCTTTCGAATTTTTTGGCATATTCGCATTTTATCTTGTAAAAGTACTTGCTTACTTTTATAAAGGAGGGTTTATCTCCTTAACGGTTTTAGTGATTGATCTTAGCGCCTCTACACACACCTGTCCACCAAAGGTTAAAAAAAAACTCGCTGAAAACGTGTTGCTAATAAGACCTGGTTACCTGTACACGCCCTATATAATTAGACATAAAGCTTTTATATCTGAAAAACACTAACAATAAATAGAAAATAAGGGCCATATGGTATGAAATGTAAAGGTTACATTTCCATATCATCAGCAATATTATACATACATACATACATACATACATACATACATACATACATACTCAGTTTAAAATACTTGGCCAAATATGTTTACTGAAAAATTCAGTAGCAAACTTTGGAAAATCAAATCCATTACTGGATTGTGTCATTCCTCGTACAGAACAAATCGCAAATATGTAGTTTTGCCCTGATTAAGCATAGACCACATATACCCAACTCATGCACATTGATTTGTCAACCTCGAAAAGTGTGTGTGTGTGTGTGTGTGTGTGTGTGTGTGTGATTTCGATTTTTAACGTAGCTTTAACAATTTTGCAGTCGCATCGCTACGATGTCTGCTGTGTGGCAGTTTATAGTGATGTCTAGCACTGGTGCATCATGCAGTGGCTTCACTAGGGGGTGCGGGAGGTGCGGACCGCACCAGGTGACACCATCAGAGGGGGTGACACCAAAATGAATGCCTATAAAATTTTTGAAGTTTTGTGCAGGAAGGAGGTCCATGGGGGTGAGACCATGAGTTACTGCACATGACTGTCTATAAAATATTTGAATTTTTGTGCAGGAAGGAGGTCCATGGGGGTGACACCATGAGTTACCGCACATGACTGTCTATACAAGTTTTGAATTTTTGTGCAGGGAGGAGGTCCGTGAGGGAGACACCATGAGTTACCGCACTGAGTGACACCAACCCTAGTGACGCCACTGGCATCATGCAGCAGACATATAGCATGATGTCCCATCCAGTCACATTATCCTGACACCAGGCAGACCAGTCCTAACTGTTACGACCATGTAGTTTAATTACTTGTGTGTTAAAATTTTAATTCTTTTTATTTCATTTTTTTCGTATCATTATATTTTATTATGATGATGATTATGTTCACGGGATCTGATATTTTTGAAAGAAACATCGTGTTTATTTAGAACGTAAATATGACTCTCGGCTTGCGTAAGCATTATTTTAGATTGCCGACTGGATGAACAACCGGCGTAAACGATTGGTTGTGGCAAAGGTCATTTTCTAAGCATATGTGATTACATCGTGTACTGCGATTGTTAGATGATGCAATAACCACGCGTTCTTCGTGCGCGTGCATGAAATGACGTTTAAGTTCGGTTTAAAAACACTTAGGTCCCTGCGAAATAGTCAGAGTTGTTCTTATACCTTGAGAAGAAGGTATTATTTTCTTGTGCTGGAAAGAGTTTATTTTTGTTTAATCTGTAGACCTCGAGATGTGTCTTGTTATAGATGTCAGCTATAGGAGTTCATCTACTTTTTAAATAATATTTTTTTTCCCCCTGGAGAACTACACAAGTGGTTTAGGATAAGACATTGAGTGAAATTCATTCTAAATTGGAATAGTACAATACAAATTGTGTTTCAACGTGAAATTCTGGGCATTTGTGTAAAAGACTTCATCTGACGTCATCGTCCTCCATCTTGGAAAGTCATCAAGATTCGAACTTGACATTCAGTTAAAATTATTTGGTGATAGGACTTGTAGTTTTTCAGTACTAGGATAAATGTTTGGATTTTCTTCACAAACCGTAAGTCCTATTTCATATTTTCACCTTTTCATCGTGTTTTCTAGGGAAATAAATTATTTTTGTTAAAATTTACAAAGCTTGTTGTCTTCACTCTATTCTTTTGTTACTTTTGAAGGAGCCGATACGTAACATAACACTAACTTCTAAATGCTGAGCGCCTAGCGAGGCAGCTGTTAGTACCATTTTGATAAGTCTTTGGTATGACTCGACCGGGGTTTGAACCCACGACCTCCCGCATTCGAGGCGGACGTTCTAACCACTAGGCCACCGGAGTGGTCCCAACCTCGACAAGAACGCATGCACTTCAAAATAAATATAATAGATTAACCTGTCCTAATCAGTCACTGTCTATCCCCAACCTCTTCCGACAGCGGACTTTAGTTTAGTCCGTCATGACGTAATACTGGTAGATTTAACACTGGGTATTGCGGTTAGCTGCCAATGCAAACAAAAAACATGTTCTTTTCATAACATGATTGCAGAGATTATACTGAAATCGAACACGATTGCGGATTCATTATAGTCATGAAAATAATACAATGGAAGTGAAAGATTTTCGACATCAGTAGATCAAGTAATTTAGTACTGTTTCCCAAGGACATATTTCAGAGTCAATTACTGATTCCCAGCAGTGTTGTTGTTACATTTCTATTACAAGCGCTTTGGTCAATGCATCGACGATAATTGCTGACACGGACAATGTTCGCTAATACGTTTTTGTGGGAGCAGCTGATACAGAACAGAACATAACTGTATGATATTACGTATGCAAAAACGTACATTGTCAATACAATACATAATTCATATATAATAACGGTTGCATAAATGAATAAATAAATGAATGAATAATGGCGGTAAACACTTTGTGCACATACCTCCTCCTCCTCCTCCTCCTCCTCCTCCGAGAGAGAGAGAGAGAGAGAGAGAGAGAGAGAGGGCGGGATAATCTGAGTTGGAATGCAGTGTACACATATTTACCAAAGTCTTTGACAGAACATTGTGTTAAATATGACTCGTAACTGCAAACCGAACTCGCGTTAAAAAATATGGCTTGGATAATAATAATATAGTTACAGTGTCTATATATATATATATATATATATATATATATATATATATATATATATATATGGAGAGAGAGAGAGAGAGAGAGAGAGAGAGAGAGAGAGAGAGAAGACTGCTTTATAAAGTATACAATTTCTGAGTCGGATTTCAGTGCAAGTACTGAAGTTACTGAACTCACTTTTGTGAAGGTGCTCAAATACATTTGCAAGAAAAGTCATTCCTTGTCACATCCACTTGAATACATATCTTTGTAGGTCTTTTCGGAATGGAATTACTGACCTTTGCGACGCATGACTTGTCATTTATTTTGTTCTTATTCCAAGTACAGTTTGACTTAGGCATTACTATGATGGTATATACATTTTGTTCAATCTTGTTTACATGGCATTATTGTGGCTTTTTATAAAATTCTATGGCTCTAGTTTGAATCTGATAGGATTGGTACGTGATGTGCATATCAGATTATTAATCCTATATGATCACATTATAGTGGGCAAGTTTTTAATGGTCACCTCGTTCCGTCTTAAGAAAATTCTGATTAAACTTCGCCAGATTAGGAATTTTCCTTTGCATACACCCTTGAACTACAGCAGGTTTTCAATTAACACTTGTTGCTGCCTGGTCACGATCTACTTATGTCTGAGATACAGATTAAAGGGATTAAATTTAATGTCGTAGCGACCCTAATTAGTACACTGTGTATGCTAAACATTCAATGTTTGACATTTTAAAGCAATAAACATTGACGGGTTTTCTAGCAATTTGAAGTTTAGGACTTTGAGAGATTATTGCATTTGTTCATAATTACATCCCGAACACCTTGAAAGAGAGCCATTTTGACATATTAGCGCAGTTTTATCGGATCTGAACAGATTAATAAATTTACGTCATCATGTTGTTGTTGTTGAATGCTCTTCTTCTTCTTCTTATTATTATTGTTGTTGTTGTCGTCAACGTTTGTATCATTCAACGAACACATCCTTATGTAGCTATTTTAAGTTTTGGAACTCAAATTTGACTTAAAATGCATTGCCCTATAATTGTCTGCCACGACTTAATTTAGCTGATTTCTAATTGCAGTTCTTTGCTATTAAAAGCACAGACTTTCTGGTATGAGCAGGATGACAGTCAGCATAGCCAGATGAAAATTTGTACTGCTAGAGTCAGTCTC
>JAECUM010057586.1:0-20063 GCA_016617855.1 Megalonaias nervosa
CTATGATGTATCGAATAAATCAAATATATTGTGAGATACTTATTCCAGAGTAAACTTGAAATATGTAAAATGTAGAACATCTTCTCAACTTTCGCCAGTGCTTAAAACGGTTAACTTTATCATTTTAAGAAAGCCAGAAGAGAACACAGAACTGTACTTTTTAAAATAAGACAGTTCATGATAGCTTAGAGTAACTTTTCTATCTCAAGTGTACAAAAGACAGAAGGACTTCGCTGTTCTTTGCTAAAGTTTATTTAAGATAATTTCCTTTTGGAGGACCGGACATTAATTTATCTGTGGCAAATACTAAATTTAATTTATAGACCGTAAATATAAAGCTCCGCCAAGCCATCAGGCCAGAGAAAAATGAAAGTTAAATTAACCTTTTTTACGAATGTTTCTTTGGTAATCTCTCACATCACGTAAATCATTCTGAAGCAAATACTTTTATGTCAAAAGTCATAAAGATAATGGATCAAAAAATGCAATATTATTGAATCGTTTTGGATGTTGCCAAGCCAAATGGACCCTAAGGTAGTTTTTTTTTTATTTTATCATATTAATCACTGGGCGCATTTCATGCTCAACTCCTTCGACGTAAACATTTGTGAAATTTATAGCTGGTAAATATACACCTTCTCAAAGGTTCTGGAATGTTTATAATCTGTTTTTCTTTTAATAGCTTTTTATTGCATTTAATTGCTCTCTCTCTCTCTCTCTCTCTCTCTCTCTCTCACACACACACACACACACACACACACACACTCACACACACGAATCAGAAATTTGCGATTATCGGAAGAAAAGCTCAAGTTATTGGTCACTATTTTCACATTTTGTGTTGCTATATTACAAAGTGTGGCAATGTTATAGTGTTGACTTAATATGTTTCAACTGTAATATCACAGCGATTGAACAAAAGTTACTTCGACAAGAGAATATAAACCTATCTCTTTGCTTCCAATCAAATTCAGTTAACGGTAGAGACCATTATAATACATAATAATAAAATATTAATAAGTTATTCCTGTAGTAAGACATAAGTAACGTTGTTTTGCATCCGTCCATTCACTTGTTTCTGTTCTGAAAATTTGTGGCTCCTATGTCCATCAGTGTTTCTTTGCTGAAAAATGCAATCCACTTCAGCGACAACATTCACATTGGTTATATCAGTGTGTTATTTTTAATACATATTTACCTGTGTAAATGATGTTTTCTAGCGGTTTCGCATTTTTTTTATCAACTATGGTTTTGAATTTTTTTCTATTGTTTCAGTTTTTTCTTACCATAATAGCTGCTTCTCCAGAAATATAAACAAATAGCCTCAAAACATTCATCACAGTTCTCTTTATATTACCATTACAAGATATGATTTTAAATCTACAACATTTATGATGCTTTTGTTGCGTCATTCAAAGTACTTAGATAACCGATAAATAACATCAATTTCAGGGTTTTGCTAAAGTTCCACAATCAGTGCGTTCTACTTTCAATATTGCTTGAGGTAGCGCCTTGGTGATCATAGTTTTATTTTTTATAGAAGTAAAAAAACAAATATATGACAATACGGAAATATATAAATCTGATCTTTCAGTCTATTAATCTTTTATAGTTATGATGTCTCGGGTTCGAACCCCGGCCGTGTCATGCCAAAGAATTATTAAAATGGTACTAATAGTTGCCTCGCTAGACGCTCAACGTTAAGAGGTTAGTGTTAGGACTGGTTGGCCTGGTGTCAGGATAATGTGACTGGGTGGGACATCATGCTACATGTCTGTGACATGATGCCCCAATGCTAGACTTCATTATAAGCTGCCACACTGCAGATATCGTAGCGATATGACTGCAAAATTGTTAAATCTACTTAAAAATCCAAATCACACACTCTCACACACACACCTTTATATTTCGTAGAACAGTTTCCTATTCAGTTTGGTAGGTCATTTTCTATATATAAAGGCACACCCATTGGTCTCCAAGGAGATTAGGCCCCAAGGAGGGTTACTCCCAAAAGAAAAGAACAGAAAAAAGAAAGCAAACGAATGAAAAGGATGATGATAAAGTAAAACCAATAGTATTTTCAAAAGTTGCTTTCTTTCTATGTTTCATTGTGGTCATGAAGATTTTTGTTTACATGAAATAAATCATCACATCTGGCACTAAGATCGCCAACCATGCACGACAAATGAAGTTAATTGCACATTTCAAACTAATCATTCTCATTTATCATTTTCTGCAAATGATTCCTGAAAGATACGCTCAAAAATGTAAGGGGACAAATACATTCTGTACCAATAAATGCATTTTTCTTGCTAACAAATACATCACTTCTTATTTTGGTCAATACATACATAATCTGACTTTAATATCAACTACATAATCAAATTTTACCTTTAATAAATACATTCTTCCCCGGTTACTTTATTTCGACAAACAAGTTTAACAAATTTAACAATGTGCTTTTGGTTTTTATGCATATAAATGCAATTCCCTCCAGAAAGTGAAACAATATCACATTGTTTAAAATGTTTAATAAAACGAAGGTAATGAAAACGTCTGTCCTGCAAAAGAAACTAAAATGCATAGTTAACATGCTTAGAGCATGTAGGTTGATTGTTCTAATGTATTTTTCATTGACCCCATTAGGTGTTCATTGGAGCGAGTTACAGGTCAACATACATTTATTCATTGGCTTATACTTTGTTCATGCTGACCTCAGATGTATCGTTCATTTCATGAGAATACAATACTTCTTTAAAAGAAAAAGAAATCTAAATGGTATATATCTTGGGAGAATTTGTTAAATTCGTCTCCATAATAATTGAAATGCAATATCAATATCATGGTTCTCTTCTTTGTGGTGGTAGGTTTCACCATGTTATTACTGACTGTAATTAACATCCTTTACTTTTAATTTTAATAAGGTTGATTAGTTAGAGTTTAACCGCCTTTTGATATTTGTATGGCTTTTCTAGTTTTAATATTATTGTTAATTATGTACGTATCCCCTTATAAAAAGAAGATACTCAGAGGGAAGAAACAATCCCCGTGTAACGAAGACGATGCGGCTTGGAGCTAAACGGCGTTCTTCATCTCCTTGCTATCATTAGTAGGCAGGTACTATACATCTTTCAAATGAAACACACCAATTGGGCTAGGTTATTTACAAGATTTTAAAAAATTTTAAACAGATAAAATTCTAACTCCTTTTGTTTTTCTTGAAGCAAGGCTAAACAATGAGAAAAGAAAATATATGTTAAACATATCATCACAAAAGAGTGGGAGATCAGCGGTAGTTCAATGGTTAGGCTAGAACGGTGCGAGTCAACAACCTGCCACGCCAAAGTCAGTTCGTCCATTACGTTGCCTCTGTGCACAGGGCACATTACACCAATTGCCTCAAGAGGGTAGTTCTGTAGTAATTTAACAAATGACAAACAACCAAAACAATACTAAAGACGGCAGAACCTTTGCTGTATTAAAGAGGCTTGGTGTCTAGGGCTGCAGAAAGTTTTCCTATCTCAACAAAACAGATGACCACATACACACATACAACACTTTCTTGAAATGCCGATATTGTTCATGATGATGGTGCTAATACTACTACTGCTACTACTACTACTACTACTACTAATAATAATAATAATAATAATAATAATGTGTGCGTGTGTTATGTGTGCGTGTGTTTTGGAATTTTAACGTAGCTTTAACAATTTTGCAGTCATATCGCTACGATGTCTGCAGTGTGACAGGTTATAGTGATGTCTAGCACTGGGCATCATGCCTCAGACATGTGGCATGATGTCCAACCCAGTCACATTATCCTGACACCAGTCCTAACACTAACCTCTTAATGCTAAGCGCCTAGCGAGGCAGCTGTTAGTACCATTTTTATAAGTCTTTGGTATGACTCGGTCGGGGTTCGAACGCACGACCTCCCGCATCCGAGGCGGAAGCTCTAACCACTAAGCAACCGAATATTATTATTATTATTATTATTATTATTATTATTATTATTATTATTATTAAATATGAAACATTTGATCTTTCGATAGTCACATTTTGTTATTAATATTTTCTGAGTGAGTGCTGTCTATGACTGAAGCCAGCTAGTATGTTATTCTTTGAAAGGAATGCAGGTAAATTAATGGAATTGTCATCGGGGAAATTATTCTCTGACTTTTTGTCGTTTGAAGAGCTACGGTACTTAGCTGTAAACTATGAAACCCAAAAGATTATGTTACACCAGACAGTAGAAAATCAAACGCTTGACGCTTGTCGCATTATAATAACACAGACATATATGTTGAACACTTTCACAGTGATTATATTGATTGCTATGTATTTGAATTGAAATGTATATGCTGAAACAACAATAGCAAAAATGATTATAAGACAAATAATGTTTTTCTCGAGCTAATAAATGCAAATACAAATGTATCGTTTCTTCATGTTATCAAATTATAAAGACTGAACCTAAGATAAATTCCTTTAAGATCTTAACAGCGAAACAGATCATGTAAAGCCATTGTCTCGATTTCGCACTACTGGCAGCTGTAAGCCATGGAGCCCTTTTCCGTTCCATAACTGATAGCGACTTGAAGTGTGACTGTCGTTGGCAATCCGAACAATCGAGTCTAGTGTTCGGTGATTAGCTACACGTCGCGGGTTTGAATTCTAGCCAGGACAGGCCTGGTAGTTATATGCCTCTGAGCAAGGCACTTCACTCTTATCGCCGCATTTCTTTCATATTCCGATGTGTCATTATTATTATTCATAAAAAAAGAAAAAATACGAACAAAGAACCACCCGAAGTGTTGTGTCATTAAGAGTGGTCCTGTTACAGACAAAACATACGTGTTCACAAGACACAATAATTTCATTCTCATTGTTAAAGTTAATATATTTTCCTTCCATTTCAGAATCATTATCTCCTCCTCCCCCGACTTAATGGATAATGAACGAAATCACATTATCCAATTACGTTCAATTGGGTCTCGATTTATTTGTATTTTTAAAAAATAGAACAACCTGGCCATAATTTCGGACATTCCATTATCTAGCATAGCATTTGTCGGTATAAGTTCACCATGAAATCTAATACTTTGAATCTGATTTTTCCACCCAATTTAATACATTTAAAATCTTAACTCTTCACTTTTATTACTCTAGAAAAAAAAACGAACAATTATAGCTTTAAATGACAATCTACCGAATGCCAATAAAAAATAGTGTTGTCTTTTGTATTTTGTACTGTATATAACCATATACTTTATTCTCATTTTATTTTGGCCGACTGTAATATCTTCCTATCTACCATCGAGTTACTAATCCATTTCCTTGAATACCCTGTTTTTATAACATTATATAATGTTTTTATCTGATGACATAGTTTATAAATGGCACCCTGATGTATCAAAACGCTTGCAAAGGTCGTGTTATACAAAGGTTGTGTTGTACACATACGTGTGTAATGTTGGACCTGTCCCCTAAAAAATAAAACCTCATGATTTTGAATGCGACTGGATATCGGAATCCTTCAGAATTGAACCACCACCACAAAAGCTGACCCTTCTGCTATCAAAATATATTTTAACTGATGTAAAATGTAATAGCTTTTCAACTTTTCCTTCTGTATTCTTTATTTCAAACTATATTCCATTTTGTAAATAGCTTGCAGTTAGAACAATATTCTTTCATTATTTTAAGCTCTCTTTTAAACTTAACAATAACTAGCATAAATATTTTCGCTTTATTTGCCAGTAAACTTCTTCTGAGAAAACTGTTCTTGATATATGCGTTAATGCATAGGAATGGTTAACACACACAGTCATAAAACGATCAGTAACACTGACGTCAGTTACAGACTTGATATCGCGACAATTTTCTTTATACCACATACACTAAAACTAATATCGCTTTTAACGTGTTAGTATAAAGCAATTTGATATACCAATACTATTGGTATATCAAATTGTGGTCCGCTCATCGCGCAATTATACCCATATATAAACATTCTCGCGACCGTCTGCAGTTGATTCTAGATCAATGATGAATTTCCACATATTAATCATTAGTGACGTATGAAAATAACGATAAAAAGTATTAATAATCCCCGTTTTCTAAATCAATTTAATATGGTACACATTTTCATCGCAATCCTTTCTGATTTCTGTTCCCCCTCCCCTCTCATGAATAACGTACAAACTGCGCAGAAATGTGGAGTGAGAGAGAAAAAGAATTCGAGCTGGATTAAAACCTTGAAATAGAAATTACACCAAGTAACCTACAATAACATGGTTCATCGTAACGATATGTGTGCACTTTCCTTGGGATTTATCTACAGTGTTTGTCAATGATACAAAGTTGCAAACCATATCGACATTATACGATAAATTTCTCGGTTACGTGATACATACTGTGATGCATTTTATGTTTTGCTGTTGTTGTTTTTGTTTCTTAAACATATAATGTTCTAAAAATCGATTATTAATTAATTAAATATGAAAATGTCGAAAGGCCTCTCTCTCTCTCTCTCTCTCTCTCTCTCTCTCTCTCTCTCTCTCTCTCTCTCTCTCTCTCTCTCTCTCTCTGGACCATCGTAGCAAGATATGGGCTAAAATCTATGAAATGAAGAGCGTAAAGGATTTTCATTTGTGTCATCCCACGATGTCTCTGGACTTATAAATGATGATAAAAGTTAAGTCAAACCGACCAAAGGATGCGTGTGTGTGTGTTTGTGTTTGAGAGAGAGAGAGAGAGAGAGAGAGAGAGAGAGAGAGAGAGAGAGAGAGACAGACAGACAGACAGACAGACAGACAGACAGACAGACAGACAGACAGAGAAAGAGACAGAGAGAGAGTTTTCTGATCGGTGGTACTCTTAGTAAAGCAGAATAATGACTTAGATCAATTGTAAATATACTAAAATATTTTAATTACCACTTGTTGGTGAATGACTAAGCGTTCATGTGAATGGCGTTGCTAACCAAGTGTTTGCAGTGCTCTACTTTCATCATTAAATCCATTTTTCATGTTTAAATCGTAAGTTTGTATTATATTAATTTAATTAATGTGACGAAAAATAGAAACTAAAAAGAGAAACCAATGAACTTATCAATATGCAAAGGTTTTTGTGAATAGCCACAAAATGCACAGAACTATATTTTGTAGCGGACACACTCGAGGATGTGAGGCGTTCATTCACTCGGTCAATACACAGCAGCCTGCAGCAAATCTTACCTCCGTTCAAAGGGAAAATATATGTATTTGTATGTGATATAATAAAATATATGTATAGTATGTAAGCTGTATCAATGATATACCATTCGATGTATACATTTTTCATTAAAAGGACACTCGGAGGCTGTTGTTACAGTGAGACTTGTGTTTCAACCCAGAAAGAGCACATGATACTCCATCAGTAGATGTACTTTGGGTTTCTCTGGTGCCGTGTGAAACTGTTGGTTGCAGACATTCCAGTTCGTATGGACAAGATCTCTAGTATAAAATAGCTGAAAACACGAATTCTCATGTTGTACACATTCTATCGGGGACTTACTGCCGCTCGTTGTGTTGTTGTTATAATAGGCAGGATTATTCTTGTCCAAGTATTCTAGTACTTTTTAATGGTATTTCTGCGACGAAATTGATATAGTACTAGTTGATAGTCAAGACTTGAGTAGCTGAATAATTTATACCAGTAAACTTCAACGTAAGCTTCGATGTCAAATGTTATGGCTTGAGTTAATTTTCTCGTAAAACAATACAATGTGTTGTCAATAAACCATCCATAGAATAACACTAGGTAAAGTGAAATAAAATTGAAATCTTTTGCTCGATTGTTGTGGTCTCCGTGGAGTCAGTCAATGTTAAAGGAGAAATATTTTCCAGCGATTCCAAATGACTGCTGCTACTTGTGTGGTTGTGACCGGCGTTTGCAGATACCATTGTTGTTGCTAATGTTCGCGTATTTCAACGAGAGTTTTAAAGAGCGTAGAGACTGTAAATGATGTGAAAAATATTCCAAAAATGGTTATTTCATTTTTGGAAACTAACGTTTCCAATAGCTGCACCAAATTACTCAATACACCACAAATATCGGACAGTAAAAAACAATTTATTTAAGGAACATTATCTCCATGCTTCATCCATTGTTCGTTATTTTTGTGGGGGGTTTTTTTGTTTGTTTGTTTTTGACTTTGTGAGAATCTTGGAGAGATGAAGTTGAAGTAGGTGACATAGGGCATTATTCTTCTTTTTATAGTCCATGACTTGCAATGCTTCATTCCAAGAATTGAAGCCGGGTGGGTCTCCTTTCCAATGTACTTTAAGTTCTGAGCTACAATTATTTCACGATTTACCTTTCTTCGATCTAGAATGTTTTCGGTAGGGCACTCGTCGTCGTCTTTCTCGGTCAATTGTTGTAACTTGGGCTGGTAAAAGGTTTATTTTAACACCTATCACTTGCTCCAAACATTTGTACAAACATCATTGTCCTCCATTCAGAAAACCGTATTAAGAAATTGTGAATATTTGATATAAAAGAACACGTTGAAGAAATTATTTTCCCACAGCAAGTGTCACCGTGAAACTACGTTTTTCAAAACGATTATTGACTAAGTTCTAACTGTATCCCGTGTATCAGCCAGACAACGAAGAGATTGTTCAAGTCGGCGCTTCATACTTTTGCACAGACTGTCTCCCAAGGATTTCATTCTTTGAAAATGCTGACCTTTCATAAGAAACACAAATCATCCAAAATGTGCTAATCGACAATGTCCAAAACAAGTTACAGTGAATACTGAAAATATTGAATAATCTAAACGGGAAACTAACTCTGTGTACCCTCAAAAAAACTAAAGCTCTTCTTCAGACAAAAAGTGATATACATATTATGTCTTCAGAACGTCCAGAAAGGAGTAAAAACAGTCTTAAGACAAAATTTAAGCCAAACGTGTTGTGCGATATAAACAAGGACATTTGTGTTCAGAGGAGAGAACGTCAATGGAAAAAAGTAAAGAAAGAAAACGAGGGGGAGGCACACGAGACCTTAGAGGTAGAATAATCCATTTCTTTTAAAAACTAACTGCAAGCCACACAAAAGAAAATGTTGCAAATTTCAGAGGTACTCTTATTCATGAGAACATGCTAGATTTAATGAAAATTGACAGATTCTTGATTTTATTATTATTATTATTATTATTATTATTATTATTATTATTAAAATATAGAAACACACCTTTCGAAATCTTTAAGGCCGTCTATAAATTGATGTACGTTAAGAATCTGTTTACCATCATCACATACACCAATTCAAAACGCTCCAATGTTGGTTTTGTAAGGGTGAATGATGAGTGATAGAAATATGTACTTGTTTGGAAGGACGTGAGTTAGTGGTCAAAGCCATTAAATATCTAACATTCCCTTTCAACTTTCGTGGTGTATATGTCAATGGTTTTTGTTGGAGAGTAAGTAATGTGTGGTTGATTATAACGATGTGTGATAGTGCTACGTAACCTTCTAATCAAAATCTAATTTCATATAGATTTGTATGCCTGTACACGGGTGTTGAAATGTAGGTGTGTTTGCTTGTCCATATGTATTTTTTAATGTCCGTCACTTCTATCTGTTTCCTACACCTTTTCATCAGTCTCGGTTCTTTTCTTATTTAAAACGTATTCTTGGTTCATGAATGTTTGAAAGACTTGTTTCGACTGATCTGAAAGTAGAATTATTCAATATATGTTTCTATTTTAATTTACTCAACCAGAAATATTTAAATATTGACGTTTATTATAAATATTAGCTAAATGTCTGCCTCAATCCCCATGGACTTAGTTGTGTCGGAATTTCGCCACTTACCACCCCATGGGTGTAGTCAATTTCTTTACACAGACCTTAATATACACTTCTACATCGGACATCTTTAAAAATTTACTATATTTGTTGCTATTGTGTCACGTGGTTCTAGATTAAAAAAGTGAAGTATTTCCCATTACCTCCGTAGCATGTTTTTACTAATAAGTTTTTTTTTTCACGTG
This sequence comes from Megalonaias nervosa, assembly GCA_016617855.1. Lineage (NCBI taxonomy): Eukaryota > Metazoa > Mollusca > Bivalvia > Unionida > Unionidae > Megalonaias > Megalonaias nervosa. The sequence goes on from JAECUM010057586.1 coordinate 10,043, forward strand.
TTTAAGTTAGACTTTCTGCTCATATTATTTAATTATTAATTTCCAGCAATTGAAATGCATCCTTCACACGAAAAATCTTCTCTCAGATTTTGCTTATACACTTATTAGCTTTCTTGATGCGGTTATGTTGCAGGTCTGATTAGAATTGTATGTCATTTTTTCAAAGCTTTTTCCTATTGACAGACCTTTATACATCTCATACGTACTGCCTGCTATAGACAAGGTTTTCGATCATCCTGAAATCGAAAGGCACGCGCCATACATCTTTTGTCCCTCTGTTGGCCTGCTAAGATTTCAATTTAACTTTTTCTATATTCTAGAAAACCTACAACAAATGCTTGGTCGAGAATCTCCTGTCCAAGCTAATCATTTATTGTCCATTTTAGGTAAATTAAGTATGATAAGAACGTTTCATGACTTATTTTTATATGCTCAGTTCCAAGATATGAATACACATGTGAAGAAATAGGTACAATGGCTCTGGAAAAGATGACGTTCCTAAATTTAAAAATTTAGAAATTAATGAATGTGATGAAGCCATCTTTGAAAAGATTTATTACTCCAATAAAGTCTTGAGGTATTATCGTCCGGTCTAACAACATCTATCAGAATACTACCGTGTCAGTTGCATAATATACCCGTATTATAATTATCTTATATGCAAAACATGCAGTAACACGTCATAACCTCACAAATAATGTCAAAAACCAATCAAATGTGAGTCGTAATGCCCGTGCAATAGACTGTATATGAAAGCTATTTAACTACACGAATTTGAACTTTAGTCTAATAAAGAGAGTATTTCTCGTCATTTGATACGTAAAATCATACACTTGTGCTCATGTTAAAATGAACATTCGATATTTAGCAAATTAAGTCTATCGCTTGTTTAATTTGTTTCAGAAATGTCATTGGAAATGAACATTTATTTACGATTCTCTAGATATTTTTTACTTTCTTGGCATGCTTTGTGATGTCCCGAATGAAGGTAATACTTTATGAGATGATTATACAAATGTGCACTCAAACATAAAACATGATCAATCCTCATCTTTCCTAAATGTTTGAAAGGGTTAACGTAATCATTATTTTTAAAAAAAACGAGAAGAGAAGGTACATTTTGTTTGTTTATAAAACAATATAAGATAGCTTGAAGTAACTTTTTATCTCGAACGTTAAAAAGATAAAAAATGTATTGTTCTATTCTGTTAATGTAATTCTTCTATAGGAGGACCGCACATTGATGTACTTGTGGCAGAGACTAAATCTAATATTGAGACCATAAAGAAATAAAATACGCCAAACCATTAGGCCAGAGGAAACTTAAAATTAAATTGACCGTCTTTTAGGAATTTGTTTGTTTTGTAATTTTTCACACTAGGTATATCATTCTATAAGAATACGTTGATGTCAAAAGTACAAAGTGTTTGCAACAGTGTTATTTCTTTTCTTAGATTTGCATTTCTCTCTCTCTCTCTATCTCTCTCTCTCTCTCTCTCTCTCTCTCTCTCTCTCTCTCTCTCTCTCTCTCTCTCTCTCTCTCGCGTGTGTGCGCGCGCGCGAGTCGGAAACTAACAAACAAAGGAAAAAACTCAAGATATTGGATGCTTATTTTCACTTTTCATTTTGCTATTTCACTAAGTGAGGTAATGTTATAATCTTATAGTAAGTTGTTTCAGTATAGTTAACACCGCCTGAATAATGTTTGCATGCATAAATCGGTCATTTCATGATAAAAATTAATAATAAATGTCCCAGGAAAAATTGTTAAATTCATTTCCATAATAATTGAAATGCACATTTTGAGATTAGTATTGTGTACTTTGTGGGGGGAGGTACATTTTTTACCTTGTTATTTCCGATAGCAAGTGATTACTCTTTACTTACAAATAATATATGATTATTATAGATTGCCTGTGTTTTAATATTTGTATAACGTTTCTCGTTTTAATGCCCATGTTCTTCATTGTGTACATTTCATCTTACACAACGAAATCAGTCTGAGAGAAAAGAACAAACAAACTGTGTAATGAAGACCGTGTAGATTGGGGCGGTGTTCATATCGTTCCAGGCATTTGTAGCAGTGATCATTTTCTGTCTAGTAGCAGCATATTGGTACACGATGTGAGCACCGGGAGACAGATACATCAACACAAGTACTTCGTATTATTAATGTGAAGCGACGAATGCGAAATTATGACACAGAATGCTTGAAGTAATAACCCAGAAGTAGAACAACTACCATTGCGAAAGAATATGAAATCTGCCGTGGTTCAGTCGTGAGTGGGTCGAGTAGACTAGAAGAGTTCTAGTTCACATCCTGTTCTGAACAAGCAAGCTCGGCCACCACGTTGTCGTTTTGCGTTGGACACATTGCTCCATTTGTCTCAGCATGGCACTTGTTGTTGTACAGTTAAACAAGAACAAGAACAAGAACAACAACAAGCAAACAAAGATATAATAAGGAATGCAAACCATTGCTGTAATAAACATGCCAGCGTCTGAAGCTGTCAAAAGACAAATAACCAGATACACTCACACAACATACTTTATTAGAATGCCGATGTTGTTCACGACGATGGTGATGATATCAATAAATTCAAATGGCTAATTTATTTCTCTTCTTCTTTCTCCTCCTTCTCCTGCTCCTCTTCTTCTTCTTCGTCTTCTTCTTATTAGTAGTATTAGGTTTATTATTATTATTATTATTATTATTATTGAGGTGAATATGGAAGAAACAAGAGTAGTTGAATTTCGCAGAGGTGGCTGATCAAAAGTTACGAAAAGTGGTACTATGGCCATACAGAGGTAAAGATTGAATCATATAAGTATTTAGGATGCATATTTTCTTAATAAAACTCTTGGTATATGTCCCAGAAAACTCTGTCTTTGCATGCTCTGAAGGCGGTGTATATATTGACACAAAGTCTTTCAAAATTTGGCAGATTACCCGTAACTGGATTGCTTCGTCTGTCTGATGCGAAGATAGCTCTCATACTTAAATATGGAACTGAGGTTTGGGGGTTTTATGACGCCAATACTACTGAAAAAGCTCATTTGTCATTTTGTAAATATATCCTTGGTGCATCTAAGTCTACTCCAAATGCATTCGTATATAACGAATTAGACAGAATTAGAATGCAGTGTATAAGATAAAAACGTATTTTGAAATATTGGCTAAGAATTCTAAAAATGCCAGAAGACAGATATCCTAAACAATGCTACGATTTACAGTTAAGATCGGGGGAAAATTGTGATTGCTGGACTAACTATGTTAAAAACTTCTATTTACATTTGGATTTGGCAATGTTTGGTGTACTCCGGGCGTAAATGATGAAACTATATTTCTTAGATTATTCAGCCAGAGATGTGAAGATAATTTTAGGCAAAAGCTGCAGGATGAGACAAGGTCGATGGAAAGATTCCCTTATATAGGTCATTGGAAGTAGAATTTAGTTGCCAAAAGTATCTAAATTGTTGGGAGATATCTTTGTTATGTAATCACTATGCTTAGAGTGAGTAACGTGCCAATCAGAGGAAATAACGGAAGATATGAAATTATCTGCTATGAGGAAAGATTGTATCAAATTTGTATCGTTAACATCGAAAATGAAATCCATTTCATTACTGCTTGCCCGCTATATGGAAAAATACGAAGAAAAAATACTTATCCACCCTTGTAAATGAAAATCCAACCTTAGAACAATTTAGGCCCTTATACACAATGATTCTGGTAAAATGCTGATGACTAATTAAGCAATGTTTACTATAAAAGCCTTAAAGATTTAGGAAACCGTTTTATCAACGACTCCTGCTACATACGACTTTAGATCAATATCACAAATATTGCTCCACACAAGTTCTATGGTTACCCTTAAATCCGTTTGTTTGATTACTGTGCAATATATACTTGTATCTCACCTGTATAAAAAAATCAATAAATATTACTTTCATGTATATTACTTCTTATAAATACGATGTTCCTTTGTTACGCACTAAAACATCTTTCTGTACCGCATGATGTATGGATATGTATCATAGGTAATGGCCTATATTACAAATAAACATTATTATTATTATTATTATTATTATTATTATTATTATTATTATTATTATTTATATCACACGATTTTGGGGATGGTTCATGTGATATTTATATTTTCATAAAATCAGTCATATCTGTCTTTAATTGGGTGGCAGTTAATATGTTTGGTTGTAAACATCAAAGTAGTAAACTCATATTCAACGCCCTTTTCCGTGTGCACATAAATCTCTGAATAACTTGGATCCATTTGAAGAGATACGTTAATAAATTATGTAAAACTCTAGAGGCAGTATTGCTTTCTCCATAGAATGGATACACATGTATAATATAAGTAATATTTATATTGAACACACCCAATAGTGATTATCATGACTGCTTTCTGGTATGATTGAAACTTATGTGCTGAAACATCAGCAACAAACTTTTGTTTGAGAAACATTGTGGGTTTTTTCTCGAACTAATTATTACTGATACAGACGTATCGTTTATTCAGTTTATAAAATCATACAAACTGACCCCCAGAGCAACTCCAAAACAACACCATTTGATCTTAATCGCAAAAAATGATCATATAGTGACATTACCTCCTTGTTTGAACTAATGGAAGCTGTATGCCACTGAGTCTTTACCTTTTTTATTGCTGATAATAATTTGAAGTGTGGCGGTCGTTAAAACTCTAACCAAGCTAGTCTGGTGCAGCTGAGGTTGTTTAATGGTTATCCAAACGCCGCGGATTTGAAATTTAGCCAGGACAAACCAGATTGGCTACTGTGGTATGCATCTGGGAAAAGACACATCACTCCCACTAACGCACCTCTATATGGGCTTTCCTATATTGATGTGTCGTGAAAACTTCTTCCAAAGAAAATCCCAACCTGATGTCATAACAATTAATCCTGTTACACGCAAAACATCCATCGTTTCACGAAACAATATTTTCATTTGCATAGTTTACTTATTTCAGTCACGTTTAGGAATTATTCTATCCTCTAGACTAGTATTTGTATTTACAGTCATGTTTACTGGTCTCTTATTTTGCCACCTTTTAAGTCTTAATTACATTCTGGAGAGGAAGAAAGATGCTATTATAAGTTAAACACAGAATACAAAAGCCACAAGGAACATTGCTTTTAAAATGGATCCCGCGTGTATCTAAATATTTAATATAGACCATGGTGGCGACAATTTGTCAGATATTGAGTTTTCTCTTAGTATTTTACTTATTTTGTGGATTTGCCAATCTTATATACCTTGTTGGTATTTTCGAAACGTTGTTAAATTTCTATACACATAATATAATTGTCTAAGCCCTTCTATGCTAATAAATACATAAATATTTGAGTTGGGTGTTGATATATCCACTAAAGCGTTACATTTAAGTATGAGCAGACAATAAAAGTTGTATGTGAAAGAAAATTTTCATGAGAAGATGAAAACATCTTGCCCTCCTACTTGCCGCTCACTTGGAAATTAGACCCAAAGTTATGATTGAGCTCATCTCACGTATCGAAATGCATAACCGAGTATTTTCCTTTCTTTAGTTTTCTCTTGCTTCCAATATTACCTTTAAGAAGATATTATTTTACGACATTACAGACGGAAATTTGAATTACAAACATGAAAAGATAATTATCCAGTATCTCATGTAGTCGGGATAAGTTCAGCATGAAATCAGTCATTTTTAATCTTGTTTTTTCTGAAATTTTAATACCAAATCTTAGCCGCGCCCATTTCCGTTCCGCGAAAGAACATACAAAGCCATATCATTCAAAACGTAACTACAGAATGCAAGTAAGAGGGGCTTTTTTCTTGGTTGACCTAGAAACAATTACATTACTGCTATAATGTATTTGACTATATACTTGATTTTCTTTTTATTTATGATGACATTATTACCTTCCTATCATCATCATGTTTCTAATCCAATTCCTTTCATGGCCTTATCTTATCTCCTTGGGTTAAAATATTTTTATATTTTCTCCTCCGGATAAGTAGTTTGTAAATATCAGCCTGACACAGAAAAATATTTGCAAAGATCAATTTACCACATATTTGTGCAACGATCTGCAACATTTGACCGATATTCTAATGTATAAAAGCTCACGTTTTGGGATGTGTGTCGGTGCTTTACTAAGAAGTTTCTTTCGAGAGCAGAAACCTACAAAATTGAAACACCAGGTAAGCGAAATTTTTGCTATCAAAATATTACTTTATTCAAGAGTACTGAAATTTTAAAAGGTTTTCTATTTCTCCTCTGCTGCTTTTATTCTTATATATTCCATTTGATAAAGTTTCCTATAATAATAAAATTATTCTTTATACATATATGCGTGTGTACGTTTGTGTTTTATAGTTTGAACATTATATGCAGAACGTACTGTTGTTTTCCATCCGCGTTAATGCAACATAATTTTTAGCTTTTAGAATCCGGGATTGGTAAGTAACACTGCAATGAGTTATCTATTTGATATTGCCGTAATTTGCATTATCCAAAACAACACAAAATAACAGGTCATGTTCCTAACTTGAAATGCTTTAGATTAGCAGAACCATTCAAATACCTCCCTGTATCATAGCAAAATTATGCCTGAGGGTCAGAAGTTGTTTGACACAGTTTAGAGGGTGGAAATTTCATATCCTTCAACGAGGCATAAATGAACGATTCTTTGCTCAATTTCTGAATGGCAAAATGATTTTCGAAGTCAGAACAGATAATTCGGTATACTAATATAATCTTCAAACAGCAAAAAAGAATTAAAAATGTCGCTATCTTAAGATAGATGGTAAAATGATAGGTTTACACTTAATAATTCTATGTACACTTAAAACTACGTTTATACACATTTTAGCTTTCCACGTACAGTGGTAAAAACGGCTGTGGCAATGTGTGTTGCAGATAGCTTCTCCAATGATACGATTGTGAACCGGTCAAAATACAATGTCCACATGTTTTCACAAGCTTAATCAATCGAGAGAGAGAGAGAGAGAGAGAGAGAGAGAGAGAGAGAGAGAGAGAGAGAGAGAGAGAGAGAGAGAGAAACAATGACGTAGTACAACTGTGATTTTAAATTAACTTACCCTTCAGAAACAATGATGAGAACCTGAATTTCCAAGAAGAAAATGCCAAAGGTCAATTCGACCAAGGCATTTTGTACTAGAATGGAACTAAAGACGTTGTGCATGTATCTAAGTTAAGGTATCTTTTTATAGATTTTAGACAGGTATGTGTTGATACAAGGTTGTCTGGTAGCCCCTGTGTAACAGGACTGCCGTCTGCCGCTGCGGCGTTGTTTCGGCTAATTGTATGTTTTCATTAGGACAAGCTCTTACCTCCGATGTCATTATAAATGTTGAAATGTCTCATAAAGTTTTGGAAAGTTCAAAGGAAACTTGGACTGATATAGGTTTGGGTAATATTCCGTTTGATACAATTCTAGTTAAACGCAAATATAGTGTCATATCATACAAAATGTGGGGAAAGAATGCAATAAAAACGTTTTCACTCATTTCATCTCTCCTAAAGGAGTTACAGGGGATATATTTTATTAGAGTAAAATAAATATTATAGCCGTTCATATAATATTAAACAACAAGAAATATAGTCTGATTCTATTTATTTGATTAAAATATTTCGTAAAAAGATACCTTTAAGTTTAATTTTTTGTCAAGACAATACAGTCATTTGGTTTCTACTAAGTTGACACGATCGTAGCTATAAATATCTGTTTACCCCTTAGATAATTATACATTAGTCAAAGATTTTAATGTTTGAATAATCAATCTAATAATCAATATTTAATGTATCATTATAGCTTTGGCCAATAAAGTTTAGATTTTTGTACCAACTCCTTAGTTTTAATCGTAAGGAACAACTTTGAAGAAATCAGCGGTGGTCATTTAAACAAATTTTCTTAACATTATTTCCCGTCAGAGTACTAATTCGTATATGTTGACTGAAAATTTCATTTTCCTTCCAGTGTCTTTGTGGTCTTCACGCCTCTTTCACACCTCGCGCAGTAATTATGTAAATTATTTGGAAAAGTGAACGTATTTTAAATGTAAATGAATACTCTGTCCACAACGTTCTAGCTTTCTAAGCTCTTGCACAAAATTTCTTTCGTTTGCTTATAATACATCACAGTGCACTTTCATTTCAATCTTTCATTGTTTTCCTCTTTTAATGTCGTACTTTCTTTAACTATAATGAAACCTATATACTCGAAGAGTTCGTTTAAGTCAAGGGAGACTTAGCCTGACTTTAAATTCATGCACCTAAAAGTCTAATCTCTCCCACCCCTTTCTGAATGACCCAAACATATATCTAGGCTAGGTTTCAACTACTTATATTTAAAACTACAGTGATCGAACTGTCTGACATAAGTCTGACCAAGACAGAACATTTATGACGTATTGGTGAAATTGGCTCCTGGGGCGAAGAATGGATAAATTTCGCTCTTGTAAAAAGTTATGTCTGACAAACTATTTCTTCTCTACAACTCAACTTGTATTATCTATGACAAAGTCTTCCTCTCTAAACCAATACCAGAATGGATTAATGCCACGAAAATGTATTGCTATTTTGCAGCATAAGCAGATAAAGGAGAATCGGCGGTATTTACATGTCACACTGTCCATCCTTGTTTGGAAAAATCCCGTAATATTTACAGTCTCGGTATTTACGATCCTTCTGCCCCTCGGTATTCTCTTTATTTCGACATGTCTCTTGCATATGGTTGCTGAAGAACGAGGCCATTCCTACAAGATATCGAGAAAACATGCAATTAGCGTGTTGGGAAACAATTTCCCGAGATTGAAATTCATTTTTAGATTAAGAGTTTCCTCCTTGATGTGTTCAATATAAAAATATTAACGTGTGCAGTCTGTGCTATTTTCTTGACATGTTTCTCGCACCATTATTGATACAGGCTTTGCAACATTCCCCGTTCTGTCTACAACTTAGCCAGTTCCCATCAGACTAAAGGTGAGAATGTTTCAATTTTTAAAAGAGAAACAAAAAAGGACTGTTGTTTGATAACACATAGGCATTAATTGCAGTCTTACAATAATACCTGAATAATAATAATAATAATAATAATAATAATAACAACAACAACAACAACAACAATAATAATAATAATAATAATAATAATATTATTATTATTATTATTATTATTATTATTATTATTATTATTATTATTATTATTATCATAAATTATTCCATTTATTTATTTTACAGACTTTGTCTATTTGTGCCATGTTGGTCATGATCAGATTGCTCGCTATAATTTTACTGATATCATTGGTCTTCTCCCTACCGTTCGAGGAAAAGGATTCGAATTTAAAGACGGCTGGTGAGTTATTTATTCAGACATTTTAGACCACAATTTTCATATTGTATCTATGCTTGAATGTCCGCATCTATGTATGTCGCCTGTTTGTTACCGATGTCTTCGTCTAATTACAGCATATGTATGTCTGATTACCGAAATATTAAGATTGGACATTTTTCTCTCCCTATAATGAAGGCGAAAGTAAACTATAGACGTAATACAGTTGAAGGACTTAACATATTGTATTTCTAACGTTGTTGCCGCTTTCGATAGTCATCTGCGCATTTCTAACAGTACTGAATGCAAGGAAGAGAGCTTGTTTGAATAATATAGAAACAACGTACATAGGCCAACAGAGTACATTCAAACTCATATCAATATGCATGAAAAAGAAAACAATTAGGGTTCATCAGATTATTAAGTAGTTCAGATCATGAAATAGTTAATTTGATGCAGCTATAGAGATAAAAAAAATAATCAAAAATAATATAAATTTAGAATAAAAAAAATCAAAATAAACAATAAATGAATATTTTTTTTTATTTTCCTTTCAATCTCGGTCTAATTTATTTGTTTTTCCGTAATGGTGTGAATAAATTGCATAGTTCATTGGCAACATCACAGCATCATCATCATTGCCACCACC
>JAECUM010057587.1:0-11501 GCA_016617855.1 Megalonaias nervosa
TCGCTATTTTAGATTCTTTCCCCGTGATAGATTTAATTCTGCGTTGGAATTCATCATTAATCTGTTCTATTTGATAACTACCCGTTGAAATTCCAACAACCTGCCAATCAGGTGTTCCATCCGGTTTATTTTTATTCGCGAATACCAGTGAATTATTTGATGGTTGTCCACCAAACGGTTTTGATCTAATATTAGGCCAACTATAATAAACTCGTAATTGCGCTAATGCTATTTCCTTTGCTGGAATTGCGGTCGGAAAATTAACGCTAAATTCAGGATTGGTTGAACTTAATGATATCATAGTAGTTTTTGACGGCGTTGTATTAGCTACGATCTGCTGTAATAGTTCGCGCGACTCTGACATTATTATTATTGTTATTATTTAATTCTCCATCTTTCCGTCACTAGAGAACGCATCACGTTCCACTATGAACGCTTCATCGTAGGTTTTCATTATCGTTACGAACTCCTCATCGGATATTTTACCATCACTGAGATACGCTGAAATATACGAGCATAATTTAGTGTATGCGGCTGTTGCTGTATGTAATTTCATCACGTACTCGTTTAGTTTATCATTCGTACACGTAGATATTTTTTTAGAGATAATACTGAAAATACCTGCGCATGTTGTTGCTGTTGAAACTATAATCGTTACAACTGCAGGCGCTGTCATCGTTATTGTTGATAATATTAATCCACTTCCAGCAATAACAACAGAAACCGAGTATACCATTATATCAATAACGACCATACGACGACGATATTTTTTACCTTTATCGTGTAATCGTCGATGATATTTTTTAGTTTGGTTTGACACTCACATACTTGAGCGTATCTGTGACGTTGAACGTCGATAAATGATTCTTGATTCATTATACTTATTTAAGTAACTAATTCGGGAGTTTCGGCTATGAACTCAATACACCACCAATAAGTCGCTGCGGTTAACTTTTATCATTCGCTATTAGCATAAACGTTTCTTCAGTATCTTTATTTAACACTATAGACACAATTCCAGAAAAATCATCGGTTGAATGACGCCATGGAAATGTGGTAAATATACTGAATTTTGCACTACTAAATACAGATAATCTGTATACACCAGTAGCCTCTGCAGTGTGTTTAAAAGTGTTATTTTCCGGTGTCCATGTTGCTTTTCCTGATGCGACTGTGTACACGATATTAATGATCTGCTTGTGGGGAATTTTAACGAGATTAGTTTTTTGAATAATATTAGGAATACCACTAATGATATCGTTGAGTCTTGTGTTAATGTCAGCGAGATTAATAATAACAGTAGGTGGAGTTCCAAAAAAGTCATTAATAGATCTGTTTATATTTCTACGAAAATTTAGAAATGTTTGTACGTGATTAAAATATTCAGTTCTAAATGAAGCAATTCCATCATTGATAGTCATTAATGAAGTAGTTATTGGAATTTCCTTATCGTCGACGTATTTCTTCGTTGCAGCGTCAAAATCTGTTTCTGGTGTTCTGAGATTATTAATACCATTATTATTCATGTCGAGAAATGCACGCATTGTACCACCGCGCACTGACACGTATTTGGATTCTTGATCATCGACGTATTTTTTTTTTTTTTCTTCTGTATCTGCGATTGGATCTCCAAGATACGTAATTTTTCTTCCTGACATAATAACGTCACCGGTAAATACATCACCAGTTTTCTTAACATAATCGTTAACCGACTTACCGGAATCCTGTATTTTACCCTGATCAGTGAAAGTAACGACATTATTAACAACCGCGTTGGGAATTCGTACAAGTACATCTAATAGTTGTATGTTACTCGTTTTTAATCGTCCTTGTTTATCCTGAAAAACGACGACTTCATTTTGATCCACACTCGTTATATTTAATAAATCATCGATTTCATTTCTGAGCTGATCAATGGTTGCATATTTAGATAAATCGATCTTCTGAGCTCTACCTGAGGATCTTCCGTAAATATCTACCATTATATTTACTGATATTAGTTTAAGTGTGATGACGTAGCGTAGTGAACGCGTGTACGACTTTATGAGGCGGTGCTGTTGATTTTGATACAGCATCAAGCATAGCGAGGGTTTCACGGCCGCATATTGGAGGATCAGTTATTTTTTGTGTCGGTAGCGTTGAATACCAGATTGGAGCAGTATTATTGCTGACGTAATGAAGAAATTCTTTTGGTGGTGCTAATCCATACGAATCGAAATAAATAATTCCACGTGGATCAATTGCATATGCGACCCAGTGCGTGCCTGGGCCAGAATTTTTATCGAGATTAATAATACCGGTTTCATGTTGCATTGCAACGGTAGGTAATTGATCGCGCATAAAAACACCTCTGAAATTTTTTATTTTTAATTGCTTAGCAGCATTAAGTAAATCAAATTGGACATGGGTGTTATTAGTAAACTGTCCCTGGTAATCTTAGACCCTTTCCGTACCATGAATGTGGAGTCCCTAGTAATCTTAGACCCTTTCCTTTTTTTCTGATTCCTTGTCCGGTTACTTTCTTTAACGCCATTCCAGCAGCTGTTCAAACAGTACCTAATGCAACTGCTTTTGCAACAGCTGGGGCTGCAGCTGCTATTAAAGCTGGTATAGCTGCAAGAAGTGGAAATATACCACCCGATTTAGCAATATCTTTGATGGCGCCCGCAGAAAGATTAAGTTTGACGCCTTTATTTGATTTTTTAGCTTCATTGAAGTTTTTGAACTGACGCTCGGTCAACGATAATTTATTTTCACCGGTCATTTGTTCTCGCTTTGGCGATATTTTTAACGCACAATTTTTTTTTTTTGATGCTGATTGCAGCCTTTTAATCTGACCAGGAGTCAGACTCACACTAACGTGATGATATGACATTATTAATATTATGAACGATCTAATTACATGTTTAGAAAATATTTTACATATTTTCTACTGGGGCATCAATAACTCTCATTCGTCCACCAACACCTTCGAGTAACATCGATTTATCGCTGAGTATAACGGCGATTGCTCTGTAATTAGGAATTAGTCCTCGATTCACACGAGCTCGAAAATGAATATCAACTACTGATTGTCTGGTTAAATCTAAATGTTCTAGTGAAAAGTAATAAATCGGATACAGCGTTGTAAAATCTAACTGAGATATTTGTAAACCAGTATCAATATTTTGATCACGTCCCATGAGCGACATAAGACGATGATATGCACGTGCTACATGATTTTGATCGAAATTCAGTAATATATCCTCAGATGGTTCTTGATGTCCATTAATCCTTAATGAAACCTCAGAAACACCAAGTTTGTCAAATATCATTATACTTTGTGTCTGATTATTTACTCGTGCAACATTTTGAAACGCAATAAATATATGTCGCGGTGCAGAAACACCTTGCTGGGAAGCTATTTGCCATGTGAGTAAACCATTAATTGCACTCTGAACAACATCTGTGGTCATCGTTAACCATGATAACGTTGATTTACCGCCTTGACTCATAAAAGATAGCAACCGGTCTTCTTCAGATATTGTTGGAGTCATCACTGGCATCCACAGTGAAAGTTTGGTCAGTATAACTTTACCATGAAGTGCCTCAGTTGCAGCATCATTAACTCCCTCAACGTGCCACATTGCATCATCGTCTGTAGCCTTTCGTACGAGTACAACCGTATGTTTAGCTCCAAAAATAACTTTTCTGACATTTCTGCAGAATCCAAATATGTGTGACAGTGGAATCGCACATGAAAATGTTTTTCTATTACTTTTCAACATTGATCGACGCACTGCAAATCCTAAGTTGAAATCTGCATGTACATTAATAATCATACTTTCTACATCCACATAGGCGTTTCCAGCAAAATTTTTTGGTCGTCTTGTTTCATATTGTTGGTACTTTGGAGAATTAGAAGTATCTTTTGAGAACATCATTGATGGACCAGCTGATCTTGAATAATCATCGCTGTATCTCGCAAGACCAAGTATTGTCGTGGCAACGTCGACGTCTTTCTGAATTGATTCAATATTTTTTCCGTCAATCATGTACGTAGCGCTATCAAATAACGCCATAATACCATTATTAACAAAACCAGTTATATTCTCAGCGGGGTATTCAGTATTATCTGTCTTTATAATTTCACCTTCGACTTCAATAAATACTTCAGCGGGTAAGAAATATCTACTTGTATCCTGAACCTGTAGTTCAATTCGTCCACGCTGATCTGGAATTCGTGCGTCGTAAGAATAATACTGATAATCACGCACAGACTCATCTTTGAGAACTGGTGCGTCCATGTCAAACGCGGGGTCAGATATGCGCTTAAACATCTTTATTATTATCATCTTCGTCTAACTCGAAGACCACTTCGGGAAGTGAGACCACTTCCTGCTATCAGACTAGCGGTTATATTTTTTTCCTTTTCCGACATTGGTACATCAGCCAACTCTGCTAGTTTTTGATTAGCAGCTTGATTTATTATTTTACTTAACTTGCGGGCATCACTTCAGTGCTAGGTAATTTCACAGGTTGAGGTCGGACCGGTTGTGGTCTGCGTATTAATCATGATAGTCTATCTTTGATCGCCGAGAATGCTTTGCTAGCGAGATTACCAACAACGCCTATACCTTTTTCACGAACAACATCAATAGCTTTCATGCCCAGTTGCTTTGCAATTGGTATTACTTTTGGGGCTATTCTTCTAAACAGACCCTGAACAACATCACCTAGTCCATCTCCGTAGGTCGCTTTGTATACTGGTAATCGAGAGTTTATTACCATGACCATGGTAGGTCCACGAGTATTGTGTATGATCATCTTATTATTAAGTGACTTTATCACTAATTGTATCTAATCACTGTGGTAGTCATCGGCGATTTCATTAATGAGGGATCGATATACATTAATATCCATAATTCCACCTGTAAATAATCGTTTACAAATATCAGCTGCTTCATTAATGATTTCTGGGGAATTATTACCAGCTCGTTTTCCTCCAATGAGAATTTCTAGTCGATCGACATCAGCAAGGACATTATTGGGACAAGTAATAAGACCACTTCCTAGACCACTTCCAGTTGCTCCGGGAGCGTCTTGAAATTCTTCTTTTTTCTCTTCACTTGGTTTCAGTGGTGCTTTTTTACTTGGTTTCGGTGGTGTTTTTGGTAATTCTGGATAATCACGAAGTGATTGCTCAAATGATTTTGGTTCTTTTTGTTGTTGTAGCTTTTGTTGTCCTTGTTGTTCTTGTCGTTGTTTCATCAATCGCTGTTGTTGTTCTGGTGGTAACTGTATAAACGAAATATATTCATCTATTGCATGAATATAATTAATATATCTTGGATCGCTGTTTCGAGCTTGATCAACGTCATAGTGTATGCGAAATATCCATTTGTACCAATTATCGCGACTTATATTATCATCAGCATATTCAGGTTTTAAATATTGTTTTCGATTATCATAACCTTTCACAGCACTCGCAGCTAATTGTCTTATATTTTTGGCCTGTCTGATAACATCAGTGATATCTTCGGCAAATTTATCAGATATATTAACCCTGACTCGCGCTTCTCCTGGTTCTTGTTGAGTATCACCTTCTGCTTCATCACCTTCAGGTATTTCCGGGACTGGCATTGCAGCAGCTATTTTGGCTGGAAGTTCACGTAAAATTTCTTTTGTCTTTCTTGTTCTTTTTGCTATTTTTCCAGTTGCTTCAGCGGTTTTCTCTAACACAGGTATAATACCTTTAGTAGTCTCTGATAGGTTTAAATAATTTTTTTGTATCCTCCTCAAATTCGACTTGAGATTCCTGACGCGATTGTAGTTGTTGCTTAACAGAATCACGAACAGGTAGATATTTTTTAATTGCCTCTAGTCGCTCTCGAGCTAATTTAGCTGAGTGTGGTTCTCCAATACTCATTATTGATAATATCTATAATGGCTGTTTAATTCATAGCAGCAGAGAGGGTGAACGACCAACGCGTAGTGACCAGATTGTGAAAACATCGGAAAAAATCTGGTCAATTAGAGAAGTTTTTACTGTTAAGACAAAAACTTTTTTTTCAGCCTTCGTAGGAACCCTTAAATTTCAAAAATAAGGTTTCGAGCAAAGTGGTCTGTTCACCCTCTCTTCTGCTTTCTTCCTAGGCCCAGGCAAAATTTTAAATTTGTGTTCAGGGTACTAACCAGATTTTGAGAAGGCTGAGGGGCCTAACTTTGTACAGATATGATATGATGAATTCATTTATTTTCATGCATGGTATTCTGATAAATTACATTTTAGTCAACTTACATTTGTGGATTGAG
This sequence comes from Megalonaias nervosa, assembly GCA_016617855.1. Classification (NCBI taxonomy): domain Eukaryota; kingdom Metazoa; phylum Mollusca; class Bivalvia; order Unionida; family Unionidae; genus Megalonaias; species Megalonaias nervosa. The sequence goes on from JAECUM010057587.1 coordinate 6,295, forward strand.
GAATGGACCCAGAAAGTTTTATAATATCATTGTTGGACCTTTAAATTAGTGGTTTATAGCAACCACAAAGTCCACAAAATTGGTACACAACAATAAAGCTGAATTCACAGTACATTCTTGGTAAACCTTTGGTGTTTAGCATGTGACCATATTGGTTTTTAACACCCTGTAAAGATGCTGTTATACCTGTCACACAATTGGTCACTAAAACTCGTATCATCCTTAATTGTCTGTGGTTAAATTTTCTGTTTAAGTCCATTTCTCAGGCAGTGCTCATTCTACAATTACGAAATTTAAAGCTTGTAAGTGTCTCTATCAGAACAACCTAATAAAGTCACTGTTACCTGTATTTAACATTTTACTGGCTTTGGTTAAGTTTTTGCATGTAGCTGACAATGACATGTTTCTATTTGTATACCGTATACATCATATTCTACCTACAATTATAAAACTTAATACTAATTCAATCTTAATACCCTAAAAAATCTGTATGACCTATATTTCATACTCCAGTGACAATTTTAAGTTAATCTCTTAGGCACTCTTCAAGTTAGGCAAAAGTTGATTTGATGTTTCTAGGGTCTGTTCCAATAAAACATACATGGGACTGAGGGGAAGGCAGTTTTGAAATTGGGTAGCCACCCTTAGATGTGATTTAGGCCTTTCAGGACCCACTGATAGAATATATTGAATAATAAAATCACCCACCAATAGAATTGGGGGGGGGGGAATATTAAGGAAAATAGTTAACTCGTAGAAAGCAAAGTGTAAATATTATTTTATTCAAGATACAGCATAAAAATGCAATTATGTCAGGGTTTGACACTAACTTTTAAGTAGGAAGCCCGCAGAAGGTCCTTCTCGTTTATGGATCACTTGCTGAAAAAAATTGTGTAATTTATAAAAATAAAATAAAACACGCATCCAGTTGTCATTTTATCAGAGTTTACATTAAATTCATCAACAAATTTATATGCAATGTTTTGTAATGCTGACAAATCTTGTGTGTGGTATTTATTATCATCATCATAATCGTCATAAGCAGCATCAACATCACTGTCAGACATACCATCCATTCCATTGCAACATTCTTTTTCATCCATTCATTCCCATATCTCTCTGACATAAGGCCTGCTATAGCACGACTGATGGTTTCACTGTCTAGCTTGGGTACATTTTTTATACCCAAAAAATGAATTTAAACCTAAGAAGAAATACAAATTATTAAATTAACAAAATTAAATAAACTAGAATGGATCTAATGTTAAATTGGTGGTTTCAGAGCTTACAGTATTATAAATGGAATGGATCTAAATTTAAATTTCTGTTTCATAGTTTAAGTTCAATAGTATAAAATGAAAGTTTATAACACTTACCTTTCACTCAAAAGAATGTATACAATTTCTGCCTCTTTGTTAAAAGTGTCAGTGGAGCAATCACTAATAATTGTAAGAAAAAAACTGACTGGAGGAAGTGATATGCTCTTGTTCTGATCCTACGATTATTGGCAATAGTCCCGATAAATTTCTGACAATATTTGTCCATCAGGTAGGTACTGCCTATTTCCAAATCTTGTCCAACTCAGATAATTTCACATAGTATATGGTCGTCCATGTTTCTTGACAAAATGAGCATTTCTAAACATGACACATAGTTTTTCAAAGGCTGCCTTATTCAGCAACGTAACAGACTCCTCACTTTCAGAACAGCCAGGGGCTGCCATCTCAGCTCATGGGTTCTGATTGTACCAGTTTTAAAGTTATTGCAGCCAACTACAAATGTTCCCGATCATATTATAAGCAGAACAAACTGAATATGTCATCTCATCCTTCTTCTTGCTGTGGGTTAGCCACAGTACTTCCTGCTTTTAGGTATCTTGGAATTTTCATTCTCTTTTGGTTTTATCGTACACACGTATTTCAGGTTTCTTGTCTTGGGGTGGGGTGGCGGATAGAGACTATGAAAAAATCTCCACATTTTCAAACACGCGAAACCACATAACAAAAAGTCAATCACCTAAGGCCAGCAGACCTGCGTTAGTGTCAAACCCTGTATGTAGGTCACAACATATGGGACAATGCTTTGTTGTAGAATTCAAGAAGCGCTGTCAGGTCAGAATTGTTTTCACTCATTTTTGTGAAAATACAGAAAAACAAGTAGTAAATCAAATACTATTTAACCAATGCCGGACATTACGACATGTGCATAACCAAATAATAAAGCCATAAATTTGCAATACTGTTAATTAACTGTTGTGAGTGGTTACATTAAGAAAGCCCCTTTCTGAAAATCGATTCACTCATGTTGGCAGTTGGAAAGGTTTTAGTTCGTTCATATACCAACTTTAATGCTTCATTGTGTTACTGAGTACTTAGTAATGGTAATGTTTTATCTGCAACAAAGAAATTTAGACGAACAAAATGGTATGAAGGCATATGTGTGTTTGCTCTCATCTACATGTTACAGGGTTTGTTTCAGACAAGTTTACAAATTTTTTTCAACTGCCATTTTATAGTATACTTCCATAAATTAGGAAAAAATAATTCTTGTTTAAGGGTAGTCGATTCTGCGCTGTTCCATTTAAACATACACGGTACCCAGGGAAGGCAGATTTTTAAAAATATATGCCAGGGTAGTTCAGTTTCACAGAATTCATATTAACATGACACGAAAATCCTAAATTGCATCTATTGATGAGTGCCCCACTTTAAAAGTACCTTCCCTGAGTCCCATGTACATTTTAATGGAACAGTCCTCAGCATTTTTACTAACTTCCAATTACAATACTGTAATCTAGTTAGTCCTATCAGTTAAAATTCTTTACAATGTATAGTTTCTACAGTGCTCTCAAGTTATGTGGCCAAAATACACTGCATATGAATATGATAATTTTTATATGCCAAGATGTTTATAATATACATACAATTCAGTTTCTGCTTGAAAATAAAATATTGCAAACCAGTGTAAAATGCAGATATGCATACTGACAAATAGAGGGCATAATTCAAATAAGAGAATGAAAACACACACGCACACACACACACACACACACACATATATATAAATGCAATAAACTGACAACGAACAGTGCAAAACTAGTATCTAACTAGCCTGAGCGCTTTCGACTCTTAATGAGTCTTTTTCAAAGGCATATACAAAACAGAGACAAAACAAACAAATAAAACACAAAAACTGTTGTGTTTGCAAAACTCTACCTGGCTGTTTCGACATGAATTAAACCTTTAAATGTATTGTGTCTCAACCAGCCTATATCAACTTGTTGCGGATACTGGAAAATATTTATATTAACCTAGAAATCGATGAGCCATAGCGACATCTATTACTTTGTGTACATTTATGTAAGTGCAAATTATATCCTGGATATTTCATTCCTATAGTAGTAATTGAAGGCTACTAAGAAAATTTAGAAAAGTTTTGAAAAGAAAATGTGTCGGCTGCAAAGGATAATTCCACTTGTGTATGGCTGTCTTTTTCTAGTCTTCTTGGTTTAAGCCGTTTGGTTTCAATGTTCTAAGGCGGCGTATCCAGTAAGATTCTTTTTCCTTCCTGGTTTAGGAACTCCAGTTGGGGTTGTTAGCAATTGCGATAAGTGTTATATCACTGAAAGTGTGGCCAGGGAAGGAGAAGTGTTCTGCGACCGGGCTTCTGTACAGCTTCTTTGTCATCCAATCAGATCTGTGAAGGTTGATCCTTTTGTATAACTTTTCAGTTTCTCTGACATACTGAAGGCTACAGATCTTACATGTGATGAGATAAATTACATTCTCTGTTTTGCATGTTTTGTTTGGACCATGTATGTTTAGTTTTTCTCTTGTCACTGTGCTAGTAAATGTCCTGGTCTGTATCATATGTTGACAGGTTTTGCATCTTTTATTGCCACAGAGGCCAGATTGACTAGGGAGGTCTTGACTAGTGATTGGTATTAGCTTCATCCTGACTAGGATGTCCTTTAGGTTTTATGGTTTCCAGTAATCTACCACAGGTTTGTTCGGAAGGATTAGCTTTAGTACGTCCCACGATTCCACAATGGGCCAGTATTTCGCGATGATTTTACTTACTTTGGGGTTGTCTGGATGGTAGGTCAGGATAAATGGTATCCTATCAACCTTTTCCTTCTTTCCATGTTTTAGTAGGTCATCGCGGTTTGTTTGTTTAGCCCTTCGGGTTGCCTCCGCAATCAGGTCTTTGTTGTAGCCTCAGTAAATTAAATGTATAGATAGCTCTTCAGACCTTTCTAGGAATGTTTCATCGTCGGAGCAAATTCTGCGTATCCTCAGTGCCTGGCTACATGGAATGTTCCTAATGGAGTGTTTTGGATGACAGCTGGTTGGGAAGAGGTACTGGTGTTTGTTGGTTGGTTTCGAGTAGATGTCTGTATGTAGTTTGTTTTCCACCAGTCTGGTTGTTGTGTCCAGGAAAACGTGGTTTGAGTTGGAGATTTCTGCCGTGAATTTTATTGAAGGATGGAAGTTATTTGCCTTTGATATGAAGTCATCCAGACTTTCTCTTCCATGTTGCCACTTCATTTCTATATCATCGATAAAGCGTACCCACTGGTATGGTGTAAGTTCAACCGATGCTAAAAGCTGACCCTCCAGTTTTCCCATAAAAATGTTAGCATACAAAGGGGCCATTTTTGTACCCATTGTGGTTCCATTGATTTGGAGGATGTTTTCTTCATTAAATTCAAAGTTATTGAGTTTTAGGACAAGCTCCAGGAGTTAGACTAGGAAGTGTGTGGGTGGATTGTTTACAGTTCTTGTTTCCCATGCTTCTCTACATGCCTGTATCCCTTCATTGTGCGGTATGTTAGTATACAAAGATGTGACGTCTAAGGAAACAAGTAATGTATCTGGCAGTAATGGTTCGCTTGCTTTGCTTTTTATGAGATAATCTGTCGTGTCCTGAAGATATGATGGTAATTTGTGGACATTGGTCTCATAAAATGATCTAAATATTCTGATATCCTTTCTGTGGGATGTCCGTTACCGGAGAAAAAGACTCATTAAGAGTTGAAAGCGCTCAGGCTAGTTAGATACTAGTTTTGCACTGTTCGTCGTCAGTTTATTGGATTTATCTCAATCAATCCCTGACACATGTGATCCCTTGCTGGATCCAGTGCACTTGAAAGGGCTGTTATTCGCCATATGATTTGTATTCTTTATATATATATATATATATATATA
>JAECUM010057588.1:0-33481 GCA_016617855.1 Megalonaias nervosa
GTGACCTGCATTACAAATAAACACTATTGTTACTATTATTATTATTATTATTATTATTATTATTATTATTATTATTATTATTATTCCATAAATCCAGCTGAACCTCTTTGAATGATTTATTGCGAGTGAGCTCATTTAGAAAGTTTCGCAAACCAAGCCCCCTCATTCCAATACACTTCTCTTATCAAGAATACATTGGGTTTTTTTAAAATACAGAAAAATGAACCGTCCAATATCCATATCAAGATGTTGGAGTAGTCACTATGGACGAAAGAAATTTTACAAAAAAAAATTTAAAAAACTAATTCTGACAAATAAAATACTGATACAGAAAGACAGAAGAGATTAAATGGAGAACAATGCAAATCGAGCAAAATTATATAGATCTACGTCAGTAAACGCACACACGCATACGCAACACTGTATAAGCAAAATTATATAGATCAACTTCGGTAAAAATAAACACAGAAACACGCAGTCTGTATTCCGGACTGCAGATAAAAGAAACCTCCAAAGTCATGTGACCCTTTGTTACCTTTGCCTGTTGGCGATTGGTCAGTAAGCTATGAAGTTGTTCTTTAGTTGTATAGGCCGGAAATTCTTAGTCTAGTCCATGAAACTCCTCTGGCTGATCATTTAAGGGTCAGTAAGACTCGTCACAAGATTTTGAATGTTTTATTGGCAGAAGATTAAATGTGATTTTTAAATACTAAAGATCTTGTCACACTTGTCAAATGGTTGCAAATTTCAGTCAGAAGATGCCTGAGGCTCACCTACAACCTATTCCTGCATTTGACGAACTATGTAGCAGAATAATTGTAGACTACCTCGGTCCCTTAGCTAAAACTAAGTCAGGCAATCAAAATTTGTTGACCATAATGTGAGTCTACAAGATTCTCAGAAGCAATTCCTTTGAGGAATATTAAACTAAAACCATAGTCAAAGCTTTGATAAAGTGATTTTTATACACAATTTGTACTTCCTAAACCTGTTAAATCTGATCAGGGGTCATATTTTATGTCTTGAAGTTCCAGCAAGTTACGTATGAATTATGCATCCTGCAATTCAAGTCTTCTGTCACCCTGAAATCCAACGGGCTTTAGAAAGATTTCATCAAACTTTGAAATGTTATTGGTCATATTGTTTTAATAGCGGAAAAGACTGAGATGAAGGTGTTCATTGTTTACTGTTAGGGAATCAGTTCAAGAAACTTTAGGATTCAGATTTAGTGCCTTTGAACTAGGTTTTGGACTTACTGGAATATTGAAGTTGTTATACAAATTTAAACTTAGGTTAACTATATAGTTTTATAAATTCATTATACTTGAAATTGGACGAAAATGTAAGATTTCTCGATCGGCCTTGAATTTATATTACATCAATTTTCGTTTAAAGTGGGCCATATTACGGTAATGCTCTTGTAATGACATACATTCTACATTTATTAACTGCATAAAATGCAAGTGAAGACCAATGTATGGTATCGCAGTATTACTGGCGATATTCATCAAGTAGCAATCATTATCTTATATACTTGATTACACATTGAGTCAAACTGCAACAACAAAGAACCTGATCTATGCATAATACGCCTGCAGATCAGGGCCTGTGCTGTTTGTTCTACTGATTACTCCTAGCAAAGTGTGCGCACACAGTTCTGCCGGCGCATTATGTGACCACAGCTCTGGGTCTGTTCACTTTGCAGTTGGACTAGACTAATAATCGAGTATATGAGGTAGATAACATGAAAGATTATCTTTGCAGAATAAAAACCAAAATGCCCTTGTCTAGATCCTGAAAGAAAGCGAATACTCAATTATTTCTTTCTTAAAAAAAAAAACAACAGAAAAGTTGTTTCATTCTCTCTAAATACAGACAATGGCTGTCTCTTTCCTAAGATGTCTTTGAGTCGAGTAAGAACCAGCTTAGGACTAACCCAGATTGCAGATTCTGCTAAGTGTAATAGAACCTTCCCAATTTATTTCTTCAATTCCTTCACTGATAAATTTCTTTTGTATTAAATTAAAATGTCCCCCCGATTGTTGAATAAGTCCTAGAGAACCCTGACCTGTGTAACACATTCAGTAGCTTCAATATTTGTTTGTTTCATTTGCCAAAGAAAATGTTATTTTTTCATGACCAGTTATATCTGTTAGGACTACGTGTGCCAGGCGTGGTAATGGCAGTTGACGATATGTCGTCTACCACACCAAGAAGAGAAAACTGAAGGGGCCAAAAGATTATTGTATTCTTGCTTTGCTTCATTGCCTTTTATATTCAAAACAACCGCTCAAGTAGCTGAGTGATTTTGTTATTCTCACATATGACACATCCGACATCAAACAGTTCAATGCATTTAATAAAAAGACATTTAATAAAAAGATAACAGCTTGCAATACCAACATTTTAAAAACTTCAACGTGTTCATCTGCTTTCCCAGTTTTTGTAATCAGATTTTCTCTCCCTCATGAACAATAGGGCTATGTAGATGGATATACACTCCAGACACTTGTTTCTGTATCAGAGAATAAGGTAAAGCTACTTTGAATATATCACAGAAACATTCTTCTTTGTGCAATCTAAAAGCGGGAGGGGAAGGTTGCGAAAAAAGCGATAATAAGCGTAACTAGGGTAATGTCAACAAAGATTGTCATCAAATGTTTTCCTCGTTTATTGCCGCAAAATTGTTTTACCAGTTTGCCGCAACGGAAGAATATGAGTCAAGCTGAAGCGTCATTAGGAATTTCGTAGCATAAATAAATAAATAATACTTAGAGCTTGGCTGTTTCCTAACTCTTTTTTTTTTTTTGAAAGAAATATATCGTTATCTACATACTGGTATTAAAGGGCTGCAAATTCTACGGATGTTTTCACAAACGGCGCAACTTTTATATGGTTTGCAATTTTGAGGCAGACTTGGCAATTCTGTTTTTTAGTCAGTTAGCAACGTTACGAAGTTTTGCAAACGATTTTGACCACTAAATACATTAAGGCTGGTTGTACATGTTTTTTTTTTTTGTTTTTTTGTTATACATAAGCTGTAATGTTAAAGCAAATGTAAATAATGCTTGTAGAGTAATATTTTAAGACAAACTTACATTGCGCTTCTTTTCTTAAAAAACGAGTTTCAAAGTTTAGGAGCTTACATATTTGTGATATTTTCAGACAATTTGCGGATTTCTCAGAAGTTTATTTTATGGTCAGCCTTACTCTAAATTGAAACTCATCAGCAGTTACATTAGAGTTTTCTTGGAAGCTCTTTCAAAATTTGGTTCGTAATTAAGCAACTGTTTAAAATACCGAGCAACGCTCCTAAGAAATCTGCAGGAAATATTTACAGAAAAGCAAACACATAATATTTGTCATACATCTTAGATCTTCAATCTTCGAATTTGGTATAACAAAACAAAACAAATTACATGTAAGCTTCCTCAAATAATAGGCATATAGGAAAAGTCGAAAGCGAAATATCAACAATTCATGGTCGTTGTATTCTGTTATATGCATTGCATGGAACCAAGTTCCAGTCGTTATACAGGCTCTCGCTTGAATGTAACCCATATTACACAGGAAGACAAGACGAAACTTTCATCAAGATGTGAGATGATATTTTACTTACAGAACATAGATCAGTTACTTGATGATGCACTTATTATTCGATGGCGATATTTCTTGTTTATGATACGATAATGTCCCTTCATAATTGTATCCGTGGGCCGGAAGTCTCTATGGCTGTTTTGCACCGAAACTAATCCCGTGGTGATCATGAAGTACATTAGTGTGTCAGCATTATTGATGATTCATTGACTCTTAAGCTTATGGTAATGCCATAATTGCGAGATACGTGACAGACCCATGGTTATCGTAAGGCAGTTATTGAATCATCACAGTTAAATCAATAAACCGATTATCCTGTATTACACTCAAACTCGCAAAAGGTAAAGGGTCATGCAAAAGAATTTTTAAAAAAAGAAATGAAAATGATTGATGAGTTATATAAAGAACCAGATCAGATATCAGATATAGACCTAATTTAATGATAAAGTCTGGTATGTGGCTGAGAAACAAATAATAATGATATTGATTCTCAGGTTTGATGTATGTATGTATGTATGTATGTATGTATGTATGTATGTATGTATGTATGTATGTATGTATGTATTGTTATGTATATGTAATTTAATTACTTCTGTGTTAGTTTTAAATTTTTTTATTTTATTTTATTTCATTACATGTTATTGTAATGATAACTTTATTCACTGGATTTGACAATTTCCAGTGAATTCAGTTCAGTTCTGTTAAACCTGATAAACAAACATTAGTAGAAACATTGTATCTTTTGGTGACCTAGATTCAGAGCCAGTTTCGAGTTTGTAGTAAACAACTTTTTAAAAAAAAAAAATTATTATTGAATCTTGTAGTAAGATTCATTTAGTAGAGTCAAAGCAGTACATAGCGTACGTGATAATCGGCATGTAATGTTTCTACGCCACTCGAAGGTAATGATCACGTGATCCCATCAGGTGATCTGTTTTGCGTTGTAGATAGGCTTAAATCTCACGTTATAATAAGGATTTGGCCAGTCTTGCTTTTAACCTTTGGAGCTCAAAGGTGTTTTTGTTGTGACCAGTTTTAGTTGAATGTTTATTTTAATTCAATTTAATGCAATTTATTCTCCCTGGAAATTACTAGTGCTCATTAGAATTCTTGGACAAAGACATTTATTGGAAATTATTCGGAATTCCAAACTGGAATATTATTCTTGGTGATTCAACATAGAACAGTTGACATATCAGAACAAAGCAGATTATAGAAGACGTAATCGCCTTCCATCTTGGAACTTCATCGGGATTCGAACTGTGATTCACTTGGAACTTTTTATTGATAGGATTTATATTTATTAATTCTAGGATTAATTTTGGATTAGATTCATAAACCGTAAGTCCTTTATCTTATTTTTACCTTGTTTTCTAGGGAAATAAATTACTTTGTTAAATTTTTCAAAGCTTGTTGGCTTCACTCTTTTCTTTGTTACTTTTGTATGAGCCTAGACACGTAACAAAAAAAAAAACTGGAGTCTCGTCCTTGGGATATATGAATTTTGGCAAAATTATTTCAGAAAATTGTTTTCTGACATTTAAATTCCCCTCGTTTTCAGAATTTTTTAAATCCCAAGTATCATTTCACATTTTAGAAATCTTTAGTGAAATCAACAGGCTGTTTTCACAATATCATCAAAGGTACAGAATTTTTTAAATTTTACCCAGGAGTGGTTGGACATTTTGAAATGGAAGTACAGCTAAAAAAGTTGGAATTAGAGATAATACAGGTTCAGTTTCAGATAGAAAAGATACAAATGGAAAGAAAAAGGGAAGTAAGACAAATGCAGTTTCAGAAAGAGAAAGATGAAAGAAATGCAATTTAAAAAAGAAAAACAAGATAGGCAAATGCAAATGCAAAGAGAAAAGATGAAAAACAAAAATCAGAGATTATTAAGGTGGAGTTTGTTGTTACAGGAATATAATATTGACATCAGACACATCAAGGGAAAAGAGAATTTAATAGCAGATGCACTTTCCCGTGTATAGAAATATTATTTCATGTACACTTTGTATAATTCATAAGAGTTCTTCTTATGTAATTTTTTTTACCTCATATAATTAATTCATGCTAAAAAGAAAGCTTTATTACATAAATCTTTATTTTTGTTTCTGGGGAAAAGTGTTAAGTATATGTAAATTAATTAGTTGTGTGTTAGTTTTAAATTTCTTTTTATATTATTTTATTTCATTACATATTATTGTAATGATAACTTTATTCACTGGATTTGACATTTTTCCAACAAGCTTTGTAAAATTTAACAAATTATTTATTTCCCTAGAATACAAAGTGAAAAATGAGGCAAAAGAGCTTACGGTATTGCGAATTAAATCCAAAAATAATCCAAGAATTAAAGACACAAGTCCTAGTAATGAAAAGTCCTGAATAAAACTCAGTTCAAGTTCCGAAGGGATCCAAAATTGAAGGCGATGACGTGTCTGTTATGGTCTGCGATGTGTTGATGTGTCAACAGTCTCTTGTTCAATCACAGAAATATTATTCCAGGTTTGAATTCAGTATAAATTCCAATGAATGTCTTTATCCAAGCATTTGCTCAGAGCACTTTTGTATTTCCAGAGAAAATAATCACTTGAATTCAATGATATGAAGAAAAGAAAATTCAGTCCAAACTGGTCACAACATAATACCACTTAAGTGCTAGATGTTAAAGCACGACTGGTAAAATCCTCGCAGTCACAAGATAATATAGTTCTCTGCCTGACTTCAGGTCATAATTAGCATTTTCTAAAAACAACCATTACCTAATGGAAAATAACCTTCTAGAATGATCTAATGACCCTTGTTTATTTACAACACAATAGCCTATAAAATTCATTTAGGAATCTCCAAAACCCTGACCCTGATCAACATATTTATTCCTTCTTTGTTTATTTGAATAATAATTCTGTTCACAAGCTCATACACATAGAGAATAATGAAGTTATTATTAGTTGTTTACATAAACGATATAAAAAACAATAAAAAAGTCAATCAGGTCAAGCAGAAATGAACTCAATTTTGGACAAGGTCAAGTCCAGCAAACAATATTACATTACAAAAACATGTATTGAAATGAAGAAAATTGAAAACTAACAGACAAACAAATAAATTAAATACACATAGCACTGCCCCTCATAAAGAAAAAGAAAGATTTACACAATAAAGTTCTCTTTTTACTATAAGTCTAATATGCATGTATTAAAAAAACATAACATGAAATCTTATGAATGACACAAAGTATACATGAAACAATATATTTCTATACACGTGAAAATCCATCTGCTATTAAATTGTCTTTCCTTTGATGTGCCTGATGTTAATATTATATTCCTGCAACAACAAACTTCACCTTAATAATCTCTGATTTTTATTTTTCATCTTGCTGATGAAAGTAAGGGAGTTGTGATCACTAAACACAATAATCGGAGAAGGAGCTGAATTAATGTAAACTTCAAAGTGTTGTAATGTTAATATCAAAGCCAAGCACTTCTTCTCCATTGTTGAAGAATTTCTCTGGTGCTTATTTAATTTCTTAGAAAATAACACACTGGATGATCAACACCATTTTTATCTTCTTGAATTAATACTGCTCCAACCCTAATATCACTTGCATCAACAGTTTTAATGATTGACTTAAATTTGGAGCTGTAGGAACTGGTGTACTCTTAAATATGGTCTTTAACTTATCAAAAGCCTCCTGACTTTCAGACCAATGAAATTTGGTTTTCTTGCTTAATAAATTTGTCAGGGGTTCAGCAATTATGGAAAAATTTGAGCAAAATTGCCGATAGTATCCAGCGGTTACGTGTAGGCTTGTACAAAAGTAATAAAAGAAAAGAGTGAAGCCAACAAACTTTGTAAGTTTAACAAAATAATTTATTTCCTTAGAAAAGAAGATAAAAATATGAAAAAGGACTTACGGTTTGTGAATATAACCCAAAAATTAATCATAGAATTCAAAAATATAAGTCCTATCACTAAACAGTTCTAATTGAATCCAGGTTCGAATCTCGATGAAGTTCCAATATGGAAGTGATGACATCAATTGAGGTCGTTGTACGGATGGCAACAGTTCCTCGTTGAATCATAATTTATAGTGTTCCCGTTTAGAATTCCAGAATAAATTTTCACTAAATATCTTTGTCCCAGAATTTTTGTAAAGAAGAGCACTTGTGTGTTTTCTAGAGAATATAAATTATTAAATCCACAAAATAGAAGAAGTCTAAATCAACTGGCATCAACATAAAAAAAACCACCTTGAGCTCTATAGGTGTAAAGTACGACTGACAAATCTACTACAAAACGTCTGTTTTAACCCACGATTTTAGTTCACATGGTGGCTGACGTGACGGGGCTATGTGATCACTAATTTGAACAGCGCAGTAAAAAAAAAAATGCCATCTAGCACGTAGTCTAGAATAGCCCTATCTAAGAATCAGATTCTCACGCTGGAAATAAAAAAAAAGAAAGGCTGTTTACAACTTAGCTAACACGTGGGCCGAACATGACGTTGGTAATAGCCAATCGTTTTCGCTTAGTGTTTACAAACGTTTGAACCAAGGTGAGGTATAAATAGTGATAAAGTAATATTTTTGCTTTCGAATCATGTCAAAACAAAAGACTAAATTTACTGGGGGAATAAAAACAAATCCAGTAAAATATTATTCTTACAATAAAATGTAATGAAACAAAAATAAAAAAAAGAATTTAAAACTTACAAACACGCACTTTAATTACATATACGTAACACAGCCATACCCAGAAATTGCATAAGTTGCTTTTTACTGATAGGCACAGGGAATTCAGAGATAGCCTTGACCTTAGCATCTATAGGTTTAACTTGTCCATATCCCACAATATGTCGTAGAAATGTTACACAAGCATGGCAGAACTCGCTCCTGGATAAATTAATTGTCAAACTTGCATCAGTGAGTCTGTCAAAGAATTTCCGAACTGTCGCTAAATGTTGTTTACAGGTGTCGTTGTAGATGATGACATCATCGATGTAAACATCACAATTATCTAGACCAGAGGTAATCATGTTCATTAAACGTTGAAAAGTACCTGGCGAACCCTTCATCCCAAACGGCATCACTTTATATTGATAACGTCCATCTAGAGTCACGAATGCCGAAATTTCTTTTGCCCTTTCCGTTAGTGGAATTTGCCAAAATCCTTTCAGAAGGTCAAATTTGGTGACATACTTGGCATTTCCAATTTTATCGATGCAGTCATCGGTTCTTGGTAAAGGAAATGAATCTGTTTTAGTCACACGGTTCACGTTCTGTAGTTAGTGCACATACCGAAAGTATTATCTGGTTTCGGAACAAGTATACATGGCGAACTCCAGTCACTTTTACTGGGCTCTATGAAATCATTCTTCACAAACACTGAATTTCTTTTTCCAAGTATTCCTGTTTGAGAGGGTTCATCCTGTAAGGGTGTTGTTTCACATGTTTGGAATTCACAATTTTCAACGTCATGGTAGATTTTGTTTGTTCTTGTAGGAACATCTGGAATTAGGTGCTCATATTCAAGTAATAAGTGTTTGTGTTCATTCCTTTCTTGTTGTTGCAAATGTGAAAGTTTCTGATCCAGATTATTCATAATTTCTGAATTCCGAAGATTTGTTACTCCAAAAGCTATAGAGTCCGATTGCATTCCTTCGCTTAAATCTTCACTGAGTGTGACAGGTAAAACTAAATTAATTGCATGATTAATCTGGCTATCTCTCTCAACATGCTGCTAATCATTTAATTCCTTCACATCCCAGGAGTACTATTATTATATTTTAACTGATTCATTTTCATCTTAACTTTGTAAGGGTCGTAATACCAAATCTGAAGAAAATTTTGATGAACGAGGAAGAGAGACAGAACTCTATCAGCAGACTCTAAAGTTATCTACTTTGAAGTTCTGTCGAACCATAATATCACTTTTCACTTGAATTGCTGGATGCCAAATTCAAGGATAACTTGCTGGAATATTCCAGACATAAAATTTGACCCTTGATCAGATTGGACAGATTGGGGAAAGCCAAATTGAGTGAAACAAAACTTTATCAAAGCTTTAACTATTGTGTTAGTTTTAATATTTCTCAAAGGAATTGCCTCTGGGAATCTTGTTGATGCACACATTATGGTCAACAAGTATTGGTTGCCTGACTTGGTCTTAGGTAAGAGACCAACACAGTCTACCATTATTCTGCTAAATGGTTCGTCAAATGCAGGAATGGGTTTCAGATGAACCTGAGGTGACTTCTGATTCGGTTTTCCTACCATTTGACAAGTATGACAAGATCTGCAGTATTTACAAACATTACTTTTAATTTTTGGTCAATAAAAGTGTGTCAAGATCTTGTGATAAGATTTATTAATCCCTAAATGACCTGCAAAAGGAGTTTCATGGGCAAGACTAAGTATTTCCTGTCTGTAAGATTTTGGAACTAAAATTTGATAGTTCACGGACCACTCGTCACCAGCAGGTACCTCGGAAGGTGTCCATTTTCTCATAATAATCCTATTTTTTATCAAATAACAAACAGGTACTTCTGTGACTTCAGGTTTACTAACTGCCCTCTGAAACAAAGAGGAGATCTCAGGATCTTTTTCCTGTTCGACGACTAGTGATTGATATTTGTCACCCTAATTAGAATAAAGAGAATGAGTAGTTAAAAGAGGATCACTGTGATCAATACCTTTTGATTGATCCAAATTAGGAGTGAAAGTGACCTCATCAAAAGCCTGACCAATACATGTATCAGCTAAAGGAATACTTTCCTTATCAATATCATTCTCAAGAGCTTTCTTTGCCATAGCTCTGGTAACTGCACAAGCTGGGTATAAATCAGGGAATTATTTTTTTCTGATCCATACAAGGCTTGTCGTTTACAAGTGGATTAACCACAACCTTATCCCTAACTATGTCATTGCCTAGTAATAAATGAATGCCCTCAGTGGGTAAAGTATACACTGTTCCGACTGTCACGGGTCCTGAAACTAAGTCTGATGACAAATTTACAGAATGGAGAGGAACATTAACAAAGCCGCAGTCTACTCCCTGAATAAGAACACTCTCATTAGAAGAAGACTTCTCAGAAAAAGGCAAAGTACATGATAATAAAAGACTCTGAGAAGTTCCCGTGTCCCTTAAAATTTTAATAGGGATGGGATTGGCTGAGTCACTCATGAGTGCTATAGAACCCTTTGACATGAATGTTTCATAATTCTCCTTAATAAAATCAGACTGGGGTTTATTAGACCCAACAAATGTATTGCTTTCAATACATGACCGTAACCTTGACCTCTTAGAAATAAGAGCATTTGGAATTGGTCTATCTTGATTTTGATGCCCATTTTTCAATTTGAAGCAATCAAAAATAACGTGTCATTTCGTCTTGCAATAGGCACACGTAGGAAGAGATAAGGATTTCTGACCAATCTTATCAGAAACTTGATTGTAAAAGTTGTGCCAGATTGAAATTTAGAAGGGCTCGTATTAGGCTGAAATACCTTTTTACCAGAAGACTGCTGAGTGGAAGACTTGCTTAGAAAAGAAACTTTAGCTAAGGAATACTCGTCAGCAGTATGAGCAACATTTTCCAAGGTTTCCACCTTATGCTCATCAAGATAAGTTTTGACGTCACTGTGGACGCAATTCTTGAACTCTTCAAGTAATACGAGTTGTCTGAGATTTTCGTAATCTTGATCAACTTTCTTGGCTAAGCACCTCCTTTCATATAACTGCAATTTTTCTCTTGCAAATTCGACCATGAGTTTATCCAACTTCTTCTATATAGTTCCTGAATTTTTGTCGATAAGCCTCAGGGACTAACTCATACCTTAACTAGATCAAAGTCAGCACTTTGCTGTTCTCACAGGGATGCATAGATGTCTCGGGCTTTGCCAACTCGTGCACTCTGTAATAAGAAAGTCCAATGCTCCCTTGGCCATTTCGAATTTTCAGCAATTTTTTCAAAATGAGGAAAATATTTATCTACTTCTTTTTCTCTAGAAGGGGTCACTAACTGAATATTCTTAGTAACATTGAAACTAGAATTTTTATGTAAAGTCGGGATGTGCTTTTCACTTGCCAGCTCTAATTCTCTTAATCTAATTTAAATGCTCTTTCTTCCTTTTCTTTTTACATTTGCATTTGCATCTGCCTCTCTCTCTCTCTCTCTCTCTCTCTCTCTCTCTCTCTCTCCAATTGCAACTGCATTTGTTTCTCTCTTTCCTCTTTCTCCAACAGCATTTGTTTTTCTTCTTTCTGTAACTGCATTTGTTTCTCCTCTTTCTCCAGTTGCATTCTCCTCTCTCTTTCCTCTTTTTCCAAATTGTATGTTTGATGTTAATTGATTGTTCGTGCTGTATCAGTGAAATTGATGATGATATACATCTCTGTTACTCTTTCAGCAAACAAAAGAATATCGTAACATATATGTATTCTTTTGCTGGCTCTTGTTAGGTTTTTGCATTTAGCTCATGACTGCATGAGTTTTTGACATGTTATATGCATTCTGTTCTACCAAGAATTGATGAAACATGGTGAGTGGATGTATGTTGATAAGTTCTATATCCTTGCCGCCAAAAGATATAAACGTCATCTATATTTTATGCTCATTAACTTTGTGCAGATGTTGTGTTGAAAGTTCATCTCTTGGTTGCTGTTTATGTTCGAGTCATGAAACCCGATAAACGGGTGCATCTCCGTTGCTACAAAGCTCATAAAACCAAAGAAAGTCACTGTGACCTATATTCTATGCTTTACTAACAGGAGTTAACTCTTTGTAGTTATGATCACACTGATTGATCCGTGCTAGACCTGTATACATCCTTCCCTACTCAGAAGGCCCTATCTGATTAAGGCTTTCCATATTAATGAATATGCAGTTTATCGCGATATGTTGCCACAGTAGGATACCCGTATGTTGTACTCGGGAATGAGTATAGAAATGGGTAAATGAACTGCATACTTTTCATGTTAGGCCTCATCTGTAGAGGCTGGACAAGGTCATTTTTCTTTATGCATGAACAATGTACGCTTAACTGACTGCCGCTCAATTTTACTCAAAGCTTATGTCTTTCACCAACTAATGTCTTTCTTCTAATTGTGAACAATAATAAAAGCTTTTGGAGGAAGAACCTGAGAAAACTCCTCTGAGAACCACCGACCCAAGGGAATCTACTGGCAAGCTTTCTCACATAGCCGCATTGGCCGAACCAGAGACTCGAACCCACGTGGATAAAGCTAGGTGGTTAAGTATGCGGTTTGGAAATATGTCAGCACAATACTAACCATATAGTGGTAATTAAACTTAGAAATTTTAATATGATTGCAATCTTTAGTTAGAAAAGGGGAAAAGATCACTTTAGTCTGAATTGATTTTCTGCATGACAATATTCATACTGGTTACTGTATGTAACACATTAATAAAACACAAAGACGACGCTCATCATGTCAAGAAAAGCAACTGCTAAATGACCGAGATATCAGAATATATTTAAATTTACTACGATTCTACAATCTAATTAATATTTTTGTCGTGTAATAAAGATGATTTTACATTTATTCCAAAGGAAATTGATAAGACTCGTCTAATACTTCGATCTTTTTGAACACTTTTGTAAGTCTTCTGTGTGTTAGTTATTTTATTTATGAATTTGATTGTATATTTATCGCTCCTCCTCTTCTTCCCTTTTATTATTAATTTAATCATATTCGTCTCACAAGTATACACCAATCAAAGGTTGATATTAGAAACGGCCCTAGGATGTGCGGGGCCCAAGGCAGTAAGCGATGAGCGGGGCCCCAAGGCAGCAAGCGATGAGTGGGGCCCAAGGCAGCAAGCGATGAGCGAGTCCCCAAGCAAAACAACTGCATTGCGGAGTTGATTTCCGTCAGCAGCGCGGAGCCCCTGAAAGCGAGGGGCCCAAGGCGGTTGCCTCGTTCGCCTTGCCCTAGGACCGGGCCTGGTTGATATTATTTCATCTGAAGAGGCGATTTGCTTGGAATTTATCCATAAAATTCATGTAACTTCAAATCTAATCTAGAAATAGCCCTGTTTTGTGTTTATGATAAAAATGGTGTTATGTCAACGTCATAATATTTATTTCTCTGAATTTATCAGCTTTATTCAAATAGTTCGAGAATTTCAGCGCTTGATAATTTTTGTGTATGATGTCAGAGATGATTAAATGTTATCATACAGTGCATTCAATAGTTGAGTAAAATTCTGGATATGATGTTGCAGGCGTCGCGTTATCGATGTAAAAGAGACCAACGCTGGCTGGCTAAATAATGCAATTTTTTCCCCGTTAAAAAGCACAAAAAACTAAAGCAAAAACCAAACCCAAGCAAAACAGCTTAGTCGTTGATATCAAGATTGATGCCCTCTAGAAATTTAAGACAAAGTAATTAGTCAAAACCATAATATTTCATATAAAGTAAGAAAAGTTATTCCATGAGGTTTCTCTGCTTTGCAATTATTAAATAGCAAAAAGTTAAATGTGAATTTGCTACCTTGATGTATGACATCAGTACAAGATCATAAAGTAGTACACCAATTATGAGAAAATAAGCGCCGCCAGTAAAAGCATATTTATGACTTTTTCAGCACTGCTTTGGCTCCTAGTGAACGTTTTAGTGCTCACATTTTTGTTACAGTAATCAGTTTTGGTTTACATCCCTACATCTTTATTTTTTTAGTGTATTCTCGCAATTGTATTTGTTGTACGTAATTAATTTATGGTCAACTCACACGCTGTAAATATATTGGTTAAAACATTAAGTTAGATAAAACGAAATAAACAAACAAGTGATCCAAAATGAAAGTAAGTAACTTAAGTTACTGACCAAATTACTATCTAATTAAATAATAAGATTTCCTTTAGCCATGTGTTTAACATGTGTAATGCTACTAGACGATTCACAAATATAGATTTTGCAACAAAACTAACCCCAAATATATATAAGTAACAAGATATCTGAATCGAAATTAGAATGAAATTTGGGTTGTCTCATTTTCAATACTACAATTAACAGTCAGACGGTGAAAAGTATATATTAACGACAAAAAGCACTAGATTAATCGGATAATGAATGTATAAACGGATGACATCCAACGACACTTACACACTGAAAGGGAGAAGAGTAAAAAACACCACTTCCATGAATGAAAAATTTACGCTGCAAATATGGTTCTATAAAACTTTTAAAAAGACAAAATATCGAAATGTATTTTTAACACACACACACACACACACACACACACACACACACACACACACACATACATACATACATACTTACTTTTATGTATCCTAATAAAAATAAAGTATATAAATACCCAACGATTCCATTAATAAAAACATTGATAAATAATATTTTCTTAAGAAAACAAGCAAAGGAGTTTCTGATTGTTTATTAAAGAGTGCCATCTTATCAGTTTCAATAGATCATAAATAAAAACCTATCCAGAGCTCTAAAAATACCTGAAATAATGAAATCTCGAGTACAAAATTACTAAATGTGACGCTCGGCAACTGTGTCTGCCGGCATTCTCTTTTGACCAGAGGGCGACTTAATCACTTCTGGCTCAGCTACGTTTGAAAAACAGAAAGAAGAATTTTAACTTTTATTTGACAATAAACTGCACTGCTTTGATTTGCCTCTGTTTTTGTTTGGTCCCGATTTTGGGTCTTTGAAAATTTCAATTACCGGTAAATCGGCTCAGTGAAATCTTTGTCTTTAGTGGTCCTAAATGTTGAACAATCAACCCAAACTGCATCATACACGGTGAAATATTAATCGTTAGACTCGTGTATCAAAGCTGGGATGGCTGTTTGTTCTCTCTCTCTCTCTCTCTCTCTCTCTCTCTCTTCTTCTTCTTCTTCTTCTTCTGCGCGGAGGTATTGGGCTCTTAGTGTGTGTGTGTGTGTGTGTGTGTGTGTGTGTGTGTGTGTGATTTGGATTTGTAACGTAGCTTTAACGATATTTCAGTCATACCACTACGATGTCTGTAGTGCGACAGTTTATAGTGATGTCTAGCACTGGGGCATCATGCCGCAGACATGTAGCATGATGTCCCACCTAGTCATATTATCCTGACACCAGGCCGACCAGTCCTAACAATAACCTCTTAATGATGAGCCCCAAGCGTGGCACCTGTTAGTACCATCTTCATAAGTCTTTGGTATGACTTTCCCGGAATTCGAACCCGCGACCTCCCGCATCCGAGGCGGACGCTCTAACCATACATACTCTCAGTACTTTTGCGGTAAATTTTCCATTCGAGTTGCAAAAGTAATAAAAATTTTTTAGATAAACAAGGAATTTAAAATATTGTTTTGAGAAATGAAATTTTCTCGAATAAAATGACTATTTATATTTCCTGTTACTTAACATTTAATTTTAGTAAATAAACATTTTGCAAAAGACTGAACTTACAAATCAATATTGTTATCGTTTTCAACAAACTGACTGGCTGACACCAATGGCAGATGTTAATGCATATCTCTACGTAAAGGTTTAAAATACAACTGTGTTTGTGCCAAGAATGTTTTACATAGTATTTGCTCGCACCAGAAACGACTCCTAAAACACCCATTGTGTTTGATGCATGAAGAAGGCACGTATTACGACAAGGTAAGTGCGTGTGATGCCATAGACGTTTTAACAGATGTAATGTTTAGCCGGTATACAGTTGTGATTACTTAGCACCCCACAATGTAACAACTCAGGTGCCAGCTGGTATTAACAGGTGTTAGTTTTTAAGTTAATGATAAGCATTGAGTATTTTGGATAATTTGAGATTTGGCATTAGATCTATCTATCTATCTATCTATCTATCTATCGATCGATCGATCGATCTTAGTTATTCTTTTCATTGGCTGAAAGATAAATATATACAAACTTGGCATTCTAGTCTTTTTGATTCCTCCAAAAGTAGAATTTATCGGATATTTAAAAATCTTTTAATTTTGTACCATATTTAACACAAGTGAAGAATAATTTAGCAAAGGTTATGTACAGCGAATCATAGGTTTCCATTTGAAACTAGAAGATGGAAAAATTAGGATATATCTACCAGAAAATGTGAATTATGTGTATCACAAATTATAGGTGATGAATTTCGCAAATCATTTTCTACGTCAATATTTTGCTAAAATGAGAAAACAATAAATAAAAAGTGTCTCACAAATGTTAATACATACAAATTAAGTGACTTGATAAATAACGCAAATGTTAATGGATTAAATTTATGGAACTGATTTTTGAATCATTCTCTTATCATGTAAACTCAGAATAGTTGTGTCGATTACCGTTTCACCCCATTTTGTCATGTAGGTCCAAAATATTGATGAGAATATCTCTCTCTCTCTCTCTCTCTCTCTCTCTCTCTCTCTCTCTCTCTCTCTCCTATGTCTATTTTTAGAACCATGTTGGCAATAAGTTCAGTTCAGTTCTACTCTTTTATATGTGCTCTCTTGTTTCTGTATGCTAACTGTGGACCGATTTGAGAGAGAGAGAGAGAGAGAGAGAGAGAGAGAGAGAGAGAGAGAGAGAGAGAGAGAGCGGGGGGGGGGTGTAAATGGAAGCTGATGGCGATGAAGAGGGGAAATAGAGAAATCCTAATCCAATGTATATGAACATTGCTTGTGTGCTCATTCTTCTGTATTTTCGCCAGTTATATTTGTGTATCACCACCGTTTATTGACTGAATAGCAAAAGTGTTTGTCGGATTATTATCAGACATTATCGGTTATCTTGGCCGATACAACAGTTGCATGTTTAGTATCTTTCCCTTTTCAACTGAAATAAGACAAATGTCTTTTTTAGTTGTAATACCCTTAAAGTTTACACTTTCATAAATCTATAAATTTTCTCCATACATATCAGTTGTGTAGTAGTGTTCTGTCGGCTTCTCCCTGGACCTAGGATTATTAGTCAATCAAATCAATTAACAATTAATAATATATTTTGTGATGATCATTATGAGGACGATTAAAAAAATTCAAATAATCCGTCTTTTAATGCCTGAAAATTTGTAGTAAGCACATAGTTTCTATCCTGATATGTGTATGCATTTCATACAATATTGTTGGTATGGCACCAGGCGGCCGAGTGGTCTAAGGCGCGCGCCTTTACAGATCTCTGACATCTTACCTCTGCGTGGGTTCGATTCTCTGGCTAGGCCGACGTGGATATGTGAGAAAGCTTGCCAGTAGCTTCCCGTAGGTTGGCGGTTCTTCCCGAGTTCTTCATCCACCAGATATACTGGCCGCCATGTATAGCCTATCAAGTGCTGAAAAACGGCGTTAAGCCCACAATAATAATAATATTGATGGAGAGTAAATTTAGATTGCCAAAACTAACTTAAGCAGTTTAACAAGGCGACGATGAAAAAATAAAAAAAAAAATAAAACAAAAAACAAAAAAAAAAAACCAAACAAAACTGCTAAGTTGAGTAGACTAAACTACCTTTGTCATACGACCGCATTGTTAGTCTCATTTTAATTCCTCTATTAGAGTTCGCAGAGTTCAACTTCCGCGCGTGGATGCCAGGTTACAGCCCGCCTCTATTAGACTTATCCACCTATAACACACGAGAAATTACAAAACCAACCACGCTAAAGTAGGTGTAACCAATCGCCCTTCTTCAGAAATTAGTTAAGTATACTTTAGCCGTGTCTCCGTGATATAGACAACCCACAAGTTCGATACGGACCCTCTTTACAGTGCCTTCAAGTGATCGGTTAATTTCATAGCAGAGTCAGCCTCTGTGTATTGTATGCCCGCTGGATTAAAGAGGAAAGAGTGAGCGTTTCTGGGAATGACTGTATAAAATGTTTGAACTGGACGTATAACATCACATTATTATACAGTGAATACTTGTTTTATGGAAACTGATTTTTTTTCAGATTGAAGACGCTAATGACGAAATGCTGTAAACATTCTGGACGCTGGCTCAATTCGAAGTAACCGTCTAATAGTCGGAACATCATAAATTATCATTACGATATATGGGAAGAAAAAGAACAATTTCTGCCTTTTGCCTTTATCTGATTATTCATCTTTGGCGGTAAGTTTCTGTTCTTATTGCAGACTGAGTTGTTATGTTTAACTTGTGCTAATTAATTTGGGACATTTCTGTGTTGGACAAAAAAGTATTCACGATCCATGTATTTTTTTTTGTCCAGATGTATACGGAGCGGAGCTATCATTTTTCTTATGTTTCAATTTTTTTTTTTTTTTTTTTTTTATATATGACTATTGAGAACCTTTCAAGTGTAATATCAAACGGTGGAAAACGGGACTCACATCTGTCTCCATCTGCACATATTGCACATACATAGAATCAATATGTATTATGAAAGCATGGAGAGAGAGAGAGAGAGAGAGAGAGAGAGAGGAGGTTACACAGAAACTTAAAGCACCTCTTCAGCTGATTACCGAAGTTCCTCCACATGAAATCTTAATGTGAGAATGATAGAAATTTTTTTAATATAATACATCACAAATTACTTGAGTATAGCCAATTGTAAATGGTAAATTACAACGCTTACCGAGCTTTGTAAATAGTATGTTTAAATAAAAGTGTGTTTCGGAGTCACTATCTCCCAAAACTGCAGTTTTCAAGATTACCGCTTGTACTAACGCATACGTCGGATCCTTCTGTAAACTGCACAGACTGAGATCTGCCGTCACATAGCGCGGCGGCAAATCTGATCCTGTGCAGTTTGTTATGAGTAATCAAAAAAACAAACAACATAGACCCTGATCTGTTGGCTCGTTATGCGACGGCAACTCTGGGTCTATGTTGTTTGGAGTTGGACATGGCTTATAAAGGAATACATACGGTGTATGACAAATGATTAACGGGTGACAACGGCGTAGCGTATGTAACATGTATAACGGAAAGTTGTAGCGCAGCCTAGAATGCAGATTTTGTGCTAAAGAATAAAATAGAAAAGGCACACGATGATAACTGTATTTATGTGCCATACCGTTTCAAACTATAAATGTGACCAAATTTAACCGAAAGAAAATTTTGGGATGAAGATCATGAAATGGTTATTTTTTCTCATTATGTTAACTGTTATTTCAGTTGGAATGGGAAACGCGTTTCGTCAAAGTCGCCACAAATGATGATATTTTTCCTCCTATATAATCAGCATAGAAAATTATTTAATAGCATCTTTGTCTATTTTGATCGCAGATTCAGTATTTCTACTCTCAGGCAAGATGGCGTAAAATAATAATTTGGTACAAGGCAATTTATATGCAGAATTCTGCAGCTGACGTCTGCTTCCTCATACTTCCTACACAGAGAATTTTACATGTCAAGTTTCTTGATATCGGTAACGGTCACATTAACTGGTCCAACCTGCAAAAGACGACTTAGCGTAGTAGATACAGGAAATTTCTGCTTATGACATGTATAATTAGTAGAAATAATCAACTGTTTATTTGATCTGATTGGAACAGAACGAAGATAGTAGATTACCCTATTCTGAAGATACACTCAAGTTTTAAAAGTTGTCATACTGTGTTAAGTGTCTAGAAGATTTTACAAATATATGGCCGTTGGTCTCGTGCCTTAAAAGTGTTAAAGTTTATATACATGATTTTTCATTAAAACAATTTTTTTCCCTGTTACAGAAAAGTTTCCTAATAACTTATGACATATGTCCAAATTCACTATTAATTTTTTTATAGGGGTAAGTTACAGCGAAGGGCTTCTGCTACTTCATTCTTCTATTTATATCTGAATTATTAATTTGCATCGATATGCACATATATAGTTGCCTAAACCTATTGGCTTAAGTTGAACATATGCATGGCAATGAAAACATATGCATGACAATAAAAACATATGTATGGCATATGCATGGCAATGAAAACATATGCATGGCAATGAAAATTGTTAATACCATTCCAAGTGTTTGTCTGTGCACAGCGACCAATTTTATGAACATTTTTCTAGCATTACGTATGTTTTCAATCTGAATATATTCTTACAGTTCGGCCTCCGCTATACAATTAAGGGACATGGGGTGTTCGAGTAGCACAACCCTCTGATTTCAAATAGATATCATTTGAATGCTGACATTCGTAAAATAAAATCCAGAGGTGCAAATAACCTACATGGAAAATTAAGATAGTCTGACCCGAATGTTGAGAAAGTCCAAGATTTTGTTTCATTATGTAATATAGTGATACATGTATTCCAAGTTAATGTTGATTACTTCCTTAATGTTGGGGGGTTTTTTTTATCTCGCATGCAGAAAAAGATAATCATCCATACTACGTTGTCAGTGTTGGCTTCACACCAGACTTATTGTGAAAACAAACGAAAACAAAATAATTCTAGCTCAAGACTAAAACTGACATTATCTGCACTAACTGCACGGAAACCAAGAGCGTCTGCACTAATTGTAAGGAAACCAAGAGGGTCTGCACTAATTGCATGGAAACTAAGAACGTCTGCACTAATTGCACAGAAATCAAGAGGGTCTGCACTAATTGCACAGAAACCAAGAGGGTCTGCACTAATTTCACGGAAACAGTTGTCGTTTTGAGGTTACTTATTCTTTATTCTGTGTAATATTTTTGATGCTACCAGAGAATAACAATGCTTGTATGTCAATATTTCTTTTTTACTGCTACCAACAAAATACTGCATTTTATAAAGAACATATGGCACGTGCTTGAGCGAGGTAAGTGGTGCAGACCCTCTATACGTTCAATAAATAATGATCTTAACAAGAAGAAAAGAATAAAAAGGAACAAGATAAGTCATTGAGAATTTCTGGAATATATCAAACATAGTAAACTAGTACATGAACTTCGTACATACGACTTGAAACAGCAGATTTTGAAAAATTGTATGGAAAACTTACATTCATAAACCATGTCAAACGAAGTATTTTATTTGTGCTGTGGCAGACAAGACACTGCTATTACAAGCAATTCTTATTATTTTATCAAACCCTACAGGTACTATAAATTAATAAGGAACATTTTTGTTAGTACACCGGAACGTATAATATAGAAGAATCTACATGTAATATAAAGATAGAGCAATTAGTTCTTCTTTTTTGTTGAATATATAGCAACTACGAGGAAAGGTATCCATAATTAAATTTCTGTCAAATAAAGACAAAATGTAGTGCAATCGTACAATGTACAACTTTGTACAATCGAGCATGAATTCACTTTAATGATATGCGGGTTCAAGGAGAAACAGTTTAATTTGTTTTCCATCATAACTCGTGTTTTAGCTCCATCTGCTCTGCAAAAAAAAATAAAAATAATCAGAAAACCCATCTGGGGCCTCTTTAATTCAGATTGGGTCCCTCTTGTATTGTAAGTGAAGTATCCACCGGGCGTGTCGTAAAAAAATGCAATTTGCCCGAAAAAACTAAGATCCCGCTGGCAAAATATGGAATTTTATTTTCAAGTAGTTGAAAGGCTAGTAAATTATTACTGCTCATCCCAGGCCCGGCCCTAGGGCAAGGCGAACGAGGCAACCGTTTTGGGCCCCGCGCTTCTCCGCAATGCAGTTTTTTTGCTTGGGGCCCCGCTCTCATTGCTTGCTGCCTTGGGCCCCGCATGTTGCCTTGGGCCCCGCACATCCTAGGACCGGGCCTGACTAACCCCCATGTATGAAAATCGTGACCAACGTCTGTTGACTGGTTACTACTGACTCTCGTTTCAAGGATATCAGTAAGACATCAAGTTCTGAGTTTCAGTTTTTTATGGGCTTCTTTTAACAAACTTTACAACTGTTCTTTTTCCCTTTCAAATTTCTAAAATTTTACAAAAACTTAAAATGGATGCTGATGTTTATTATATCTTAGGCAGTTTTATATTTTTTTAAATAATTCTTTTATTGTTTTTTTTTTTAAAATATATTTTAAGGAAGAGAAAATCACTGTAGACTCATTATTGTAAAGTATTTGCTAGAGATTAGTTTGTTTTCCATATTTAGTAGTTTACAAACTGTCTTCCCGAATATGCCAATGGCGTTAAAATTAAGTTTCAGCATATCTTATTCCATTGAAGTAATGCCTGTCAATCTGAGTTATATGGCATTTCCTGTGAGAAAAAGAAAATCGTCCATGGCTGATGTACACAAAATGAGATACTAACATTTTCCTCATGTTGCATATTGTAATCTGAGTGTGATAAAGAACTTGTCTTGGTAGGAGTGTATTACAGATGGCAAATCAGCCAATTTATTAAAGGCTAGTACTAGTTTGATATTGATTCACATGACCGAGTAGACTTCAATCGCATTCAGCAGACCATTGTTGTACGCTTTCTTTGGCCTATAAAATGGAGCAGACTATTTCATTGGCCATCATTTTCCATCAAGTGCAATCAATAATAGCATTCGAAATTTGTAATTTACTCATAGATTTAATAATCCAGATGCAAAAAGGGATAAGAATTATAGACCGCCAGATCGTCATTTAATAATGCATTCTGCTGAGATGTTAGGAATGAAATGTCCTTGTTTGATATTGCACTATTTATTACACATTCTCAGTGATAAGAAACAGAACGCTGTCAAAGATCTCTCATCAGTTACTCATAGAATACACATTCTTTTTGGGCAATATAGTTTTCTTCCAATATATCCGGTTTTATGTGCCAGGAAATATAATCTCTCAAAGCAATGAAATGAAATGACAACAATAAAACACTTGACTATATGGAGTTTTCGACAGCTTACAAAATGAATTTGTATGATATTTAGGTGGAGGGTTTTGGTGACAAAAGATGTATAATGTTGCTATCGCACACCAATGATATTAATCAAGTGGTTTTGCTTATGACCATCTCGTACAGGGATACCTATAAGATAATGCTGTTTATTTGTATTGTTACAAATCAGGGATATTTGCTTGACCGAGCGGTGTCAAACCCCGGCGCGATTCCGCTAGAAGTCATAAGTTTACCCTAATCCAAAGACTTCTCTACAACTTCTGTTGTAAATTAGAAAGCCCAGCGTGTCCATTCTATAAATAATTTTACTCTAATCAATACAAGACCACAGATCTCACAACTTTCTAATGAATTGTCTATTAACCGCACATCTGCATGGTTTCTCTTCATCAACTTTCCTTACCGTCAGCAGTTCACGCCGTAAAACTATACAACTTCCCCAACATAGGGATCTATTTTTACTACGCCACCTTAGGCCAGTCGAATCATGGTTTCGGGCCACATTTCGCCTGTAAAATTGCAACACATTTGCCACCATGGCGACATAAACGGTATCTGCCGAGTCAATTCTTGTTTATACCATTGTGTAATTTACTAGTCTCCAACCATAAATACTGCAGGTAGCAGTCACATCACCAATGTACACCGCTATATTTTAATAGGGACTATGGAACGACAGGGACACTCATGCAGCGCTGACCGGAATTCACCAAAGGTAAACCATGGCATCATGGAAACTCACTAACACTTCACTCCGTGACGTTTGCTCCTAGTATTGGCTAATTATTTCGGGCTAAGGAATATCTCCCACTGGAACCAGTTCCAATAATCAAACAAGTAATCACAATAATCAAAGAATTCCTTGAAACAGGGTGCTATAACCAAATGCGCATACTCCAAATTTATTACAGTATTTATACAAAACAAATATGTTATTATTATCAAGCATTCCTCTGCAGAATCGAGGGATAGATTTTCCGTTCTGTCTGGTGTGTATTTGTAATAATCTATAATTCTTTCTATATACCTTGATGTCTGTATTACGAATCCGGAATGGCTATGTACAGATGGGCATTAATTACTAGGTGGACATGAGGATGTGTCTGCTACTCGCGGATGTCTATGTCACTCTGTATCATCATATTTTGGTAATGTGTGCACAGTCGAGATAATATACGGTTTGGTGCTTACAGGCAAGGCGATTAGTGCCGTTTACCCACGGACCCGGGTTCGAATATCCATAGAGTAAGATTAAAATTCTCTTGCCTGTATGGCAATGCTGATTATACGTATTGTTTTCTACCAGTTCTGTTAGTATTATCAAGCATTCCTCTGTAGAATCCAGGGTTAGCATTTTCCGTTCTGTTTGGTGAATATTTGTAATTATCTCATAGTCGGTACACTTTGCCTATAGTGTGTGCAGTTTCATATTGTTGATATTATAACATGTAAACATATCACTTTATATGATTTTGGTTGGTCCAAAATAAGCCCATGACATTATTGTGCAGTATTCTCTTTACTGATTGGCTGCGATCGTGGGAAAACTTTTTTAACCCCGCCTTCTAAAATATTTTGTTGTCAATGAACATTTTGGCCGCCATTTTTTATTCGATTCAAAAACGGAATTGGAGGGAAAATGGTCTCGTCTGTCTGAATACGGCCAATTTACCACCGCAGGGGCTTGCTGTGTCATGTATAACATAAAGCTCCAAGACAAACAACAACAACAGCAGTAAAACTAAGGATATTGCTCAGTTTATAGTGAATGCGTAGGTTCCAATATACAAGCATTTAAATGTTATCTTACAGAAGTAAATAAACTCACCTCTGTTCACAGAAGAACGTGGACATAAACTGGTCTCCAAACTGACAGAAATTTATCCAACCACTGCATATTTACGCCGTAAAAATGTGATGTAATTCCGACTGTTCTTTGATTATAGATTATAAGAACAGTATAATCTACTTTTAAACGTTAATACTAGTTCAACTTTGTTGGGGCTGTTTTTTACGCACAACAAATGAAAGGTTGCAACGTCTGTCAGAATGAATGAAATTGTTCGTTATTCTTTCTATCTAAATAATTTCAACTGAAATTAAAAATGTGTGATGAAAAGAATCTCAGATGGGGAATGATTTAATATTAAATTTTTGAAACGAGTTGAATAATGTCCAGCTTTTGTTCGCCAAGGCTCGCAAAAGCTGGTCGTTATTCAACTCGTTTCATGAATTTAGCATTAAATCATTACCCATTTGAGATCATTAATATATATATATATATATATATATATATATATATATATATATATATATATATATATATATATATATATATATATAAGGAAAATATAAGAATGGTGGGGAGTATGTCGCAAATTAAAGATCTGCGAACTGCATTGCCAAGAGTTGTGCTCGTTTAAAACATACGGATTATGAACATAAGTTTTCAAACTTCTATTAATTTCAATTTGTTGGCATTTCGTTTCCGTCAGTTATTATTTATTATAAGGCATTGATTTATTACTGTAAAATTTCAGCAGTTGTGGAGTCTGAGGTATTATTGTTTTAAAAATAGAGGTGGATGAAACAGTTTTGTATATTGTCTCATTTTTCCTCGGGTCGCTGTATATGACGTATTTCCGGTTGTATGTGATAACCTCTTGGACTTGGACCAAGAATTTTCACCTCTGTTGAGTTTCGAATAATAGAATAGACATTTCGATCTGTATTCCTATGCTTTACTTCTATGCCGCGCAACATTGCTTACTAACGTTTGTACACGCATATGCCACGTGGCATTACTTACTAACTTGTATACACACCTATGCCACGCCACACGACACACTGATATACATAAATCTTTCGTCATGTTTTCGGATATGCGGACGGATATTGACTTGTGTGGATTTTTCATGATCTATGTTTACATACTTAAAATACCTTCTTTTGAATTCCTGCATCCACAGCTTAATTTTATTTTTTCAAAATGTCTTTTTAATTTGAAAATATTTTAAAAATAAGTGATAAATTGAGGAAATTACATTCAAAATGACAGATGACTCCATTTTGTTACGCTCTGCAGATTTCCTTTCCTTTCTATGAGGAGCTGGGAAGGAATCGTCCTTGTATGTTACTGCACTATTTATTACACATTCTCAATGATATCAAACAAAAGGTTGTCAAAGATTTTTCATCTTTTAATCGTAGAATATTGGTTGTATTTGAGCAATCGAGTTTTCTTCCAACATATAAGGTTCCAAATGCTAGGAAATATAATCTCTCAAAGCAATGAAATGAAATGACATCAATAGCAACTTTGACGATTTTGAAGTTATGGACAACTTAAAAACTGAATTTGAACGATTTTGAGGTCGGGTTATTTTGATGACGGAAGATTAATGTCTTAGCACACCAAATATATTAATCAATAGTAGTATACATTTAAGCATTTTGGCCAAATTAGCAAATTACTGAATTAACAATGTTAGTTACAACCATATTACGGTGGATGTTAATATAATGACCTCTATAATAAAAATAATAGTGCTAAAAATGAACTCTATTCTAAATGAATAGAATACTCATTGTTTTGCTCGTGACCTTAACGAATACGGATATGAAAACATTACAAAATCAAAATTTAAAACTTTCTTCACTGGTTGGACTAGCGCACAGTTAGCAATCTGATTAAAATCAAATCTCCGCTGTTATACATGAAGATCTGACAGCGGCCGATTAGGGGTCATGTTCTGGTAACCTATGTTATTAACATAATCGCTAATTTTTTCAACCAATCAGATGAAGTCTAATATCTTCGCGTTTGGAGACAGAGCACTGTGGATGAAGAGTATGAATGTGTACCGAACGATTTGATTCACTTTCAGATTTTTTTAAAGCTGCATTTCCATTGGTTAATTCAAATGTGGCCAGAACATGACCCTTAACCTGTCGTCGTCAGATCTTCACGTGGACAGCGGAGATCTGATTTTAATCAGATTGGCACAGGTAGCAAACAGTTGTCGGTAATACAGTATGGCGTAAGCGTAATATATAAGAATACTGACTGAAGTGTTCAAAACTCTGCAGAGTGACAACGCTTGTTCTAGATATAAAAAGCTTGTTAGATAAATCCGGAAGTATGTCATATACAGCGACCCTGAAAGGTGGATGAAACTAGAATGGTAACAACTTACACCTTAATATTTTTTATGTAAGTTAACCGACTAAAGATATCGTTTAAGAGGTACCAACACTATATCGAAATAAATAGAAAGTTACAAATGGAATTCGAATGAATATATACAAAAAAAGAAGACAATAAAATTGGAAAATGTTGAACATCATCTAGCTATGGTTTGTGTTAGCCGCTAGAAAATACCAGAGACAACAACCTCTTGCAATAACATAAGCTACACAGAGGGAGCTGAAAGGTACAACACCAAATCTATTTCACGGCCGTTTTGTGACAGTATAATGGCCTGCACTGTCTTTAGTAAAATTAATGCAGCATTACAGGACAAGGGTGACAATTAAAAAAGTACATTGTGGAGCGAAGAACTATATTTAATCGGTCTTATAACAATGAATTTAAATTGCAGTGCATGGCGAAAGGGATTAAAAAGCCAATGTGTTTTATTTGTTGAAAGTCTTAAAGCCATCAAATTGCAACTGAGGTTTTAAATCCATCAGGTTTAGAAACAACATACATTATTATCGCTCCTTTCAAAGTCTAAAATGTAAAAACAGATGAAGTTTAGTTCGTTCTAGCAATGTTAGGTAGGGAACATATTTATTTCCTGGATTCCGACGTAGCTACAAATTTGGCAGGGATACTTAATAACGAAGAAACCGTATAATATCCAGTTGACATAACAAACATAATTTTACCTGGATAATGCGAATATAAAGAGATCAAATGGATTCATACTATTGAACGATATGGTAGGTACAGTCTGCCTAAGATATTTCTTTATCGGGTGCCCTTTTTAAATAGACAGTAAATTCATCAGACATTATCTGGCGTAAACAAACGTATCGATACATTCATCAGACATTATCTGGCGTAAACAAACGTATCGATACATTCATCAGACATTATCTGGCGTAAACAAACGTATCGATACACACAACTTAGACATCTTAGATCGCCGCATCACTGGGAACAAAGATATCGGTACGCACAACTTAGAGTGTTTAGACTGCCCGCATACAGAATGAGCAAACACGTTTGACAGTCTTGAGCCTTTCTTTGAGCAAAGGCAAACGATTTAATAAGACTCGAGGGTACAGTTATATACATTTGTAGAACTTGTTATTACTCACATCAGAATAATTAAGGATGGTGCTTTTTTATACAGAGTAGCATGTATGGAAGTCTTGGGAAAAACCCATCTTTACCGCTCTTTTTAAAACAGATCCAAAAGCTCATTACAAATTAGTAACTGGGCAAACCTACGTACATATAAAAATTATAGCGGCCTAATACAATTTACCGAAAGACAGTGAGAAGGACACAATGACTTCTGTTTATCTGCATTTGCGTCGAACTCCTTACCGATAAACTAAGAATAATACAACAGGAAGAAATAATGCACTCAAAACATGCAACATTGCAGAAGATTGGTTAGGTAAAGCATACATAACACGAAATGGAAATATAAATTTTATTGCATGACTGCTAGTCCTAACAAATAAGATTGTATGTATGTATGTATGTATGTATGTATGTATGTATGTATGTAAAATTAGCAACCTTTAGCGTTAACAAGGATACAACATCTTCATCGTTATACGTTATAGAGAATATAGACGGACCCTCATAACAAATACATAATCAGTTTTACCAGAGTGTGTTAACGGATTTAGAAACGAGCTATTCGGGTACAAAACAGTAATACAGAGAGGAAAATACAAGGAAATAAGATGATAGCTATAAATTATATACAACATTAGGAAGACTTGAATAGGATTGCATATACGAATGAAGCAGTCCAGGAATGGTTTAGAGGACCAAGATGACCACACGCTAATTATTGTCCTTGTTATCAAATCTAAGGCTGGCGAATTTATTTTCTTTGCTGGCAAGGACATACATAAAGTATAAGTTGGGCATATTATTTACAGCTTCATTTTCCTCAGTTAAAATAATATTATTTATATTATGGAACGGTTTATTACCATACTGTTTTAGCATATGTGGAGTCTGAGTTATTTTTGTTTTAAAAATAGCGATAGATGAACCAGTTGGCCTCTTACCTCATTCCTCTGTCGGATCGCTGTATATGACGTATTTCCGGATATATATATATATATATATATATATATATATATATATATATATATATATATATACTCTTATACAGGGAGAAAGAAATTTGCACCTCTCCCGAATTTCGAACAACTTATACATGTATTTCGATCTGTATGCCGATGCCTTTTGTCACGTGACCTTGCTTACTGAGTTATGTATACAGTGTAATATTTCAATGCCTATAGCAATCACACGGAAATTTAATTAGCGTACTCAAATACTGTTCCAGTAAATTTTGAATGGTCTAGTCATTTTTGTGTAGTGCGCATTTTGTGCAATGTTGCTCGTCTCGTTATCAGCAATTGCATTAATACTATTTGAAGACAACAATGGATGAAGAAGCCCCTATTGTGGTTGTAATTAACATTGGTAATTAGATAAATGACATATTAGTCCAAAATGCTGAAAATGCATATTACAATCATCCAGTTACATCGTATTTTATCAACCCGTTAGATCGTACTATATCAACCCATTACATCGTATTATATCGTACCTGTTACATCACATTATATCGTACCCGTTACATCGTATTATATCATACACGTTAAATCGTATTACATCGTACCCATTACATCGTACACGTTAGATCCTACTTTATCGTACCCGTTAGATCTATCATGTCAACCCGTTACATCGTGTTATATCGTACCCGTTACATCATGTTATATCGTACCAGTTGCATCAGTAGTATAGTGGGGCACCCTAGCGACAATGGGACTTCTATGTTAAACTATGGGGTTGTACCCTGGCGACAATGGGAATTTAACATGGGGAATTTTAACATGGGTGGGACTATAGACAGACAAGATTTATAGCGACAAAATATCACCCTGGGCCTGTTTACGGACAACGGGAGTTTTGTATAAGGGCGTTTGTGTGTTGGTCTTTGTTTGTCCCTTTAAAACTCACTTTATCCATATAAAATTCATGTCACCCACCTACCTACAGTAGCGCGTTTTAGGTCAGTCACTTGCAACACTGTTGCCATTATTCCCCTAGTGTTGAGTAAAGTGACGTCATTGAAACTGGAAAGTTTGAGACTATAAATATAGACTTGGGTTTTCCACAGGTTGTAGCTACAAATAGATACTAGGTTAGTTCATAGGACTTTCCAACAAGATGAGATTATAAATAGATAGTGGGGTTTTCCTTAGGAATTTACCACAAGTTACAGCTAAAAATAAATACTGGGTTTTTCCAAAAGGAATTTCCGACGTCACATTTGTGACCTCATGCGCATACGCTATAAAATTTGGCGCATGGAAAATCTAAATGAAAAATGTGATTCGCGTTCGTGTTCAGCTTGTTGCAAGTGTCCAGTACCGTGACGTCATGCCACCTGTTCCATTCCTATTGTTCCCATACAAAATTCCCATTGACGTTATAGTAGCCCAGGGTGTGCCATTTGTCCGTATAAATCTTGTCCGTCTATAGTCCCACCCATGTTAAATTTCCCCAAACGAATGCGAATGCATAAAACATACTATACTATCCACTGACACAAACGCGAATGCATAAAACTTTGTATAGATATGAAACAGGTGGCATCACGTCACGGTACTTGCTACATTGTTGTAAGTGTCCAGTACCGTGACGACACCCCACCTGTTCCATTCCTCTTGTCCCTATACAAAATTTCCATTGTCCGTAAACAGGCCCAGGGTGATATTTTGTCGCTATGAATCTTGTCCGTCTATAGTCCCACCTATGTTAAAATTCCCCATGTTAAATTCCTATTGTCGCCAGGGTACAACCCCCCTATTTTAACATAGAAGTCCCATTGTCGCTAGGGTGCCCCACTATACTACTTACATCGTATTATATCGTACCATTTACATCGTATTATATTGTACCAGTTACATCGTATTATATCGCAGTCTGAGAGTTAAAGTAGAGACAAATACATTGAAAATGACATATAACTCCATTTTTGTGATGCTTTACTTATTTCATTAGGGATTTCCATTATATGTTTTATTCGTTAACTACCGATAACCCTGACAAGCCCAACAACCTTGATAAATAACTCCTTCCTCAACTATTCTGTCACTTCATAAATTAGTGCACAGATCTGGTGTAATGTAGATAATCAAATTAGGAGAAAACGCACAACGGCGTTCGATTATGCAATCAGTTTTCTCCCACAATTTTTTTTCCAGACCAATACCAGACATCAAATTTTAAACTGCTTCCCTACTTCATTCTCCACACTAATACCAGATACGAGATACCAAATGTCAAATTCTTTGCACTTCTCCAATATTTGATTGAATTCAATGGGAAACGGATGATATGAATAGTTGAGACTTTATGCTCCATCTTTGTACCAGGTAGGAGGGAAAAACAGCCTCTGATTGTGGCTCTTCTAGTTAACAGATACAGGACTCGAATTTAATACAAATTTCTTTGTAGCCAGAAGGACTAGTATGCTGAGAAATTTACTAGTCCTGCCAAATCTTTACTAGTCCTGTCCACAAAACAATGTCACACACTTGTATTGAGATTAACAACAAAAATATTATTCATAAATAGCATTATCATATGAAACGCAGAAGTACAGAAGTATAAATCAAATCCTGCTTCAAATCATCAATTAGTCAATTCACATTTCTTATTTCTCAAGATAATCTGGATCCAATTCCAGAAAGGGATCCAGGCGTCCTTTCTCGTCCTCCACCTGCAGTCTGGGTCCATATGGGGTTTGTTCTGGTCTCCTTATCAGTCTCCCTGAAACATTCCACTAATGTATTGCTGGTGGTGGATCATATGTTGGAATATCATTTGTATGAAACATTATAAAGAGTAGGTAGGACAGAACCCAAGGTCACAAACATGATCTCCAGTCACTCTTCACCATTTTCATCTCTGAGAAACCCCTCTCAGCATCTGCAGAGTGGGCTGGGATTGTCAGGATTGTCAGGTCAATCAATGCTAGAATAGCAGCACATCATTTTACAACTGTGTGCCAAGTCAAAGCATAGATGTCTTTGTAATTGCAAGATAACAAAATACATTAAGAAAACATATTAATCTGAATAAATTTACATAAAGAAAAATGTAATGTCAGTACTTAAATAATGTTTATATTAAATTCTTTTTAAAAGCTTTCTTTAAATGGTTACCTTTTGTAATCAAGATACTATGCTAAATAAAGAATTTTTAATAAATGTGGCATCAGTGATGTTTCTTGTATTTATTTTTAAATATTTGAATGTACACCTACTTGCTATGGACTAAACTCTTTAATATGTCCCATTCCAATTTCACTGCATCAGCATTCACACTTGCACTGACAAGCACTGGCCGGAAATGCTCGACCAAAACAAATTTCTGCCTTTCACTTCCAGCCATGTAGTGAGTAAATGTAACAACCTGTTTATCAGTCCTGTAAGTCTCGCCAACATCAACTCCTTTCATCTCATCCAGCTGACACATCCATACAAAATCAGTGAAGGGTCTTCGGTTCTTTACCATAGCTCTTTTTACCGGTTGTCACCTGAGCGCAACGTTGTCCCGGCAGGCAAAATTCGCGAAATTCGCAAGTTTCGGAACGCGTAACTTCAGTTTGGTGCAACGCAGAAAAGTCAATGATGGCTTGATGAATAGAAAAATATATCAGGAGTAAAACAAGCCATAAGATATGGTCATATGCCTTTAAAGACGGAAATAGCAGAAGGAAATCAAGGGTCATGGGTGGAACAAAGTATTTGGTAGTTACTACCTTCTCTCTTACATAGTATGATAGACAGGGTCCTATGTCAGAACGGGTCATGGGGGTAATCCGAGGTATTTTTGTCACTCTGTATGATTTTTTCCCTTCAGATTATTGGG